>QYSG01013112.1:0-166669 GCA_003988875.1 Lachnum nothofagi
AATTAGTAAATTAAAATTAAATATATAATTTTAATAAAAAAAAGCAAAGCTATAAGCTATAGGTTTATAGAAACTATAAAATACAAAGAATTTAAATATATTTTAATATTTTATATATTAATAATTATAAAAAAATTATAAATTAAAAAATAAATAAGCTTTTGTTAAAGTTAAATACCAATAAAATAAAAAACATAAGAAAAAAAATAATTTAATTAATAATATTAATATTAATATTTTTTTAATTATAACAATAAGTTTATAACTAAATAACTTTTTTTTTAATTACTTTATATATAAAATAAATATTTAAATTATTATTATTATTTTTAGTATTTTTAATTATAATTAAATTATTTAAATAAAAATATTTAAAATATAATAATAAATTAAATATTAATAATATAAAATTWAATATTAATAATATAAAATTTAATAAATTAAAGTAAAAAGTAAATTAAATTTTTAAATTTTTAAAAAGGGGTGGATTAAGATATTTACGAATTTAAATGGGTGGATTGAGATATTTTCCGTATAATTTAATATAAAAAACGGTTATTAACTCAATCTGCATTATTTTAAATTTTAATAATTTAATTTGCATTATTTTATAAAAAATAACTTAATCTATATTTTTTTTAATAATATTAATTTTATTTAATTAATATATTGCAATTAATTAATTACAATAGTAATTACATAGCAAATTTACTATACTATATTTAATATATTAAATATTATATTATAAACTTAAATTTTTTTGATTTTAATATAAACTATTATTTAATTTATTAATTTTAAATTATATTAATATAATGATTATTTATTTAAATTATTTAAAATCAAAAATATAATATTCTTAAATATTTTTTTAATATTAAAAATAATTTTAGGAAAATTTTATTTTTGGCAAATATAAAAAATAGAGTTATTATATAAAATAAAAATAAAATATTATATGTTTAATTTATGCCTTTTGCTATTTTAGCTAATATAATAATAGTTATTTATAATCGTTTATTAAAATCACTATTATTTTTTTGCTTTCCATTATTAAAGCCACTGGTTTTAAAGTTATTTATATTAATATATATGTTTTTTAAATTTTAAATTTTATTTAAATTTTTATTAATATAACGAAAAATTATTAATAATAATACTATTATTTATTACTTAAATATTTTAATTAAACTAAAAAAAAAATTAATAGGTTTTTTTTTTTAGCGGAAATAGTTATATTAATAATTTTTTAGTAAAAGCAAATATTTAAAAAATAAAAGCTTTCTAGGCAAAAAATCCAATAGCTTTAGTTATTTTAAAAATAGCATTATTTGCAAATAAATCATTTAATCTATAATTATTATTATTATTATTAAATACAATACAACAGCCAAAATTTAGCAATAAAAGTTTTTTTATTTTATGGCGTTTTTATTTCTTTATAATTTTTTTGATTTTAGTATTTATTTTTGTTTTTTATTAGTAATTAAAATATTTTAAATTTAATATTTTTTTATTATTAGCTTTAGTAATTTTGGCTTTAAACTATTTTTTAAATTTAATAATTATTTTATTTTTAGTTTTTAGTTTTAAATTAAATTAAATAAATAGTTTTTTTTTAATTTTTTTTTTATTAAAATATTTAGTTTTAGTTTTAAAAATAATTTTTTAATTAACAAGTTTTTATTTTTTAATTTTAATTATAATTAATTATATTTACTATTTTTATTAAATAAACTTTTTTTTATTAATATTAATTAAAAACTTAGAAATTATAGTTTAATTATTAATATTATATTTTTTAAATTTAAATTTAATAAAAAACTTAATATTATTGTTTTTTTTTGCTTTAATTTCCTTTGGTTTTTTTTTATTTTATTTTTTGAATTTGCTAATTATATTAAAATTATTAGATTTATTTTTGTTATATATTTATTAAATTTATTTATTAAAAAAAAATTGATTAAAATAATGATTTTTATAATAGCTGAATTATTTATATTAATTATATTTCTTTTTAATTTTTTTAAAATAATAACCATAAATTTATTAAATTTTAAGTTTTTTTTTACAGTGATATTAAATTAATGGCTAAATAATATCATTAGTTTTAAGTAAATTAAGATTTATTGGCGCAATAGGCTTATAATAGATTTATTAATATACTTTAAATTTATATTATTAGCAAATATATTAATATAAATTTTTATTGATTTTTTTAATAATAGCAATAGTATATAAATAAAATAAAGCGAATTTCTAATATATTTAATAAATACAATAATCTTTTATTATGATTTTTGTTTTTTCGCTGTTTTAAACGTTTTAATTTAAATTTAAAAAAATAATAATTTAGGAATAACCTTTTAAAATTTAAACCAAAAAAATAATATTAAATAAAAAAATAATAATATAATTTTAAACTTATATTTTCCTAAATTTAAATGATTTTTAAATTTAATTAGCTAATATATTATTATTGCTAAATATAACCTTAAAATTACTATACTTTTAAAATAACTTTATTATTTATTAATTGATTTTATTAAATATAATAAAAAAAAGTAAATTTTAAATCTTAAATTAAATATTATTAAATAATTTAATAATATTACTAATATTATAACTAAATCGGCCAATAGAAAAAGCGATTTAAGTAAATTTTAATAAACCAATATTAATAATATATTTAACTGTTTTTTTATTTATTATTATAAGTTTTTTAAATATTGCATTTATAGCTTTAATAATTTAAACTTAAATTATTAACTAAAAAATATTATAAACTTTTTTGCCAAATTTTTTATAAAAATTATTAACCAAATATTAATAGTAATAATTATAATAAATTTTAAAGAAAATATTTTCAATAGTATTTTTAATATTTTTGTTTTTATTATTAATAAAATAAAAATTATCTAATAATAAATTATTAAAATTATTATATTATTTTTTTAATTAATTAATTTAAAAAGTTTTTTTAAAATAAAATATAAAATAATTCTATTAAAATTTATTTTTAATAAAAATAAGGGCTTAAACAATCAAAAGCAAATAACTATTAACATTAATAGTAATTATAATTAATAATATTATAATATATTTGAATTTTATATAAATACTATTAAAAGTATAAAATTAACATAAGTTCTGGAAATCTTTGCGGAAAAAAACAAATATAATAAAAATAACTTTAAATTAATAATTATATTTATTAATTTAAAAATTATAATAATTATTTTTATTAGTAGTTTATATTTTTTTTATATAATTAGAAAAATATTGGAAATTTATGTTTTTATTTTTATTAATATTTACTAAAATTTGTTTTTTTGTTTAATATGTTTATTAATATAATATATTTATTATATAATAATATAAATTAATTTATTACTAAATATTTTTAATATTAATTTTATAATTAAAAACAATATTTTGCTTTATTTTCCATACAAAATACTATATAAAATTTTTACTTAAGAACTTTTAATAAATAATTAAAAAATAGGAATATAATTAATATATTAATATTACAAATATATTATTTTTTTTGAAAAAAAAAAATACAAATAAAATAAGTATTTTTTATTAAGATATTTAAGAATAAAATATATATTAAAAAAAAAAATAATAAAGGCTTAAAATTAGTTAAAATTAAAAATAAAGGTTTTATAATCTTGTTTAACGTTTTTTATATTATTTTATTTATAATTTAAATTAATTAATAATGTTAAATCTTTTTTTTTTTTTTTAATAACATTTTAATAATTTATTATTTTAGTAATACTAATAGAAAACTATAAACTAAAAAATTATTATAATAATATATTCGATTAACTAAAAAAAAACAAATACCTTAGTTATTTTAGTTTAAACGACATTATCAATAGTAGTAAATATATTAAATATATACTATTATTATTATAAAACTAAATAAATTAATAATTAAAAAAAATAATAATAATGCAATTAAATACAAATTTAGCTAAATTATTTATTTATTAAATTTAAAAATATATATTAATTTAATTAATATTAAAATTATAATTTATATAATTATTTATATAAAATCTTTTTTTAATTTAAATTTTTTATTTTATTAATTTTGGCCCAATTATTTTTATTAATAACTCAAATAAAAACTTTTAGATAAAATAATTAATATATAATATTATTTTAATAATATTTAGAAAAATGGTATAAAAATCAAAATAATTAATTATTAATTTATATTAATAATTAATTTTAAAAATATATTTTATTGATATTATTAATTAGTTTTATTTATATATAAAAACCTAATATTAATTATATATATATAAATTTGAAATTTATATATAATTTTAGTTTAAATGGAATTGGTTAAATTTTACTATTTAAATATTTTTAATAATTATTAATAATTTTTTTTTTAATATTTAATTATAATATTATTTTTATTAAAAATAATATTTTATTATTAAAAACAAATTTTTTTTATTAATTATATATTATTTTTAATTTTGCTAATATGCTTTTTTGTTAGATTTTTGTTGTTTTTATTGCCGCTGTTGTTTTTGTAGATTACGATTTTGAATATATTATTATGTTTTTATAGAAATTTAATAATATAATGTTTTTTTTTCTAATAATATTATTATTACAAATATTATTTAAAAACTTATAGTTTTTATTTATAAAAATTTTATAAATAAACTTTAATAAATAAAACTAGTGATAAAATATTTTAAAATTAATTAAATTAATTTTAAAAAAATATTTTAAATTATATAAATATTTTTTTTATATTTAAATATAATAAATATTAATTAATAATAATTAAAATAATTTAATTTAATTAATTAATAGTAAAAAAATGATAGTAAAAAAATGGTTTTTAATATTATTGAAAATATAAAACTTTTAATTAAATTAAAAATAAAAATAAAAATTATTAACTTTTTCAAAAAAACAATAATAATATAATAATTTTTTTAATAATTTTTTTAATAATTTTTTAAAAAAAATTAAAAAATTTATTAATAATATTCCTATTAAAAAAAACGTTTTTATTAGTATTTTGGTTTTATTACTATTTTGGATATTTGATTTACTATTAATAGAATTTTAAAGTAAAATATTAAAATGAAGTTAAATGGTATTACGGCCAAATATACTTTATATATTTTGAATTTTATTAATAATTTATTTTATTTGTTTTATTTTTAATTTATTTAATTTAATTTATTTTTAATTTATTTTGCTTACTTTATTTTGTTTATTGTTCTAAAGTACTTTTTCTTTTTATTGATTCTTACTAGCTTTGTTTTTTTTTATTTAAACTTTTTTTTTTATTTATTTTTTTTTTATTACTATAATAATAATTTTTTTTTTAATTGTTATTGCCTTGGCTATGGCCCTTTTTTTACTAATTCTATAAAATAACTTTGTAGTTAAATGCTATTTAAATAATATGGATTTTGTTGTTTGCTTATTTTAATAGAATATTTGCTTTGTATATTGAATATATTATATAAATTATATAAAATATATAATAAAAATCTATTAATAGATTATTCTATATTTCAAATAAACCTTTATTTTTGATTTAAAAACAAAATCTATTTAAATTAATATTTTATTTTGTTTATTTTTCAAAAAATCAAAAAATCTAATAATTATAAAATTTAATTATTTAATATATTAGAATAAATAAAATATATAGTAAATTTCTAATTTCTAAATAAATTAATAATTATAATATAAATAGTTAAATAAATCAATAAATAATAATTTATTTTAAATTCTATATATACCCGTAATTCTAATATTTTAATTATTATTTTTTTTTTTTAATTTATTTAATTTAATTTTTTTTAATTAAATTTCCTAAAAAAAACTTAAAATAAATAAATATTTAAAGTTTTATATAATTTTAATTTTATTTTAAATATTTTTTTATTATTAGTTTTTTAGAATCTTCTTTAAAAAAAATTATTATTAATTTCAAATAGTTTTTTGCTTTTTTAGGCTTTACTATTTATATTTCCGGCGCTAAAGTTTTACTAAGACTTAGAAATAACTTTATTTTCTTTTAATGTTTAAAAAATTTTCCGGAATTTCTAATATTATTTAATATATATTTAAATAAATCTAAAAATAGTTGAAATTAGCCGAAATTAGCTAAATTCAATTAATAAATATATAAAATATATAAATTACAAATTATTTTATATTTATAAAATTTATAATATTATTAATAATAAATTAAATTTAATATAAATTAATTTAATATATTAAAATAAAATTTATAATTTAAAAATTAAAAATCTTTATATTAGTATAAAAATTAAAAAAAAATATAAATTAAATTATTTTTTATAAAATAATATAAATTAAATTATTAAAATTTAAAATAATGCAAATCGAATCAATAATTGTATAAAAAATCAAAATCAAAACCTAAATTAAAACTTTAATTATAAAATAGCCACGGTCCTTTACTCTTAGGCCAGCAGCCCAATACCTCCTCGGCTAGGAATTTTACAACAGGTCCAGAAATCACTGGCTCTCCTCGCAATATTCGGCATGCTCCACATCGCCGTCGAAGATGCGAACGGATTTCCTCCAGATGTTCCAGATGTTCAAGTCTCATTCAGAGAGATATATGACTTAGACATAGAGCCGCTATTTGCTCTTGTGGCTGAACGCTCAGAGAGACCTCTCAGTAACCTGGCTGCTGTCACTTCACGGGTCAATGGAGCAGTATGCCTAGGCTCGTTGTGGARAGATACGAAGGGGTAGAGGCATGGGAAAGGCAAAGAAGATACTCAAAATGATGTTGATGAATGCACAGCGGCATTCGAATGGAAAGYAAGTTCTAATCTTAGCTTGGCTGACCTGTGGAGACGCGGCTGCTTCAATGGCCGGGGCATGACTGATGACTTGATCGGAGAGACGATGGCGGACTTTTGGATTTCTTTGTCATTAACCTCGCTTCACTTTTGGAATTTACGGGTGCTATGACTGACACTATTTGTCGATTGATAAAGAATGAAGTCTGTATCCAACATTTTATGGTATTACTATGGTCTAAATTCCACCACTTTCGGAAAGAAATCGTCAATAGATAGATCTTTGTAGACATTTGAAGCTCCTCAATGGAGATCCTACGTGATAGGTCAGAACTAGATTCTTGARGTTGCATTTTGAGCGAGTACTTACGACAGCAATGYGATTGGACATGAAAGTCTTGATATTCGGCAAGAATGCGGTCAGAACCATCGCAATGGCACCAAACGCAATGGTAGCGTACCACTTCATCAATCTTAGTAATTTGCCAGTGCGGTGGAATAAATCATATTCACTTACGACATAGGATAGACTGTCCGTGTATGCCCACCGCGCAGCCAGACCCGCAGCCTCAAGAACGGGAAGCGTGGCGCCTTGCACCTTTGCGGCATCTGTAGCTCCCCCAGGTCCCAGAAGGGCCACGACAAACTCCATTGCTGAGCTTGCTGGAAGACCGGCCCCAATGGTTGCCATTGCAACGTTTTTGGGCAGCATCTTATTGATCTTTGTATTGAAGATATTGTAGTAAATTGTGGTGCCGACTGAGCCGCCAAGGAAGCGCGTAGAGAGGGAAAGGGCAGTGGTCGTTCCAATATATCGATCCGGGCAGGCATACAGTGCGACGGTCAGAGCAGGTACGATGATGGCTCCGATCCCGAAAGAAGTAAGTGTTGCCATAGCGACAGCGTATCCGGGGTTGAATGGAGTAGCGCCGGCAAGTGCGCCGCTGAAAGCTGCTGGAAGGTATTAATTAGCCCGCTTGTAAAAAGATTTTGTCAAAGAAGACTTACTCATGATAGCTGCTGAGATGAAGAACATCTGCCTGATATGGCCATTGGTGTAAGAAATCAAGGTGTTGACTATGCAAGCGCCACCCAGAATGGCAAGTGGGTACCCAAGACCTCGAACGCCAATTACAATAGGGTCGGGAGGGTACAAAGCTTGCAACATCACGGGGAAGAAACCAAGAACTGCGTAGAAGTTCATGCCTGCGACAAATGTAAGCTTTCCATTCCCACGCCAGGAACTGTCTGAACTCACCCGCCACGAAGACAACGGCAAAGGAAAGAGCCACAACACTCTGCCCTCTGAAGATAGCCCCAGGAACCATGGGATTCTTGGTACCCTTCCATTCCCAAAGTGGAAATGCCAGAATCATGAGTAAGCCTATGATTAAGGGTGGGAGAACTTTCGCGGAAGTCCACGCGTACTGATACCCACCAGCTTGAAGGCCGACGAGGAACAATGCCACTCCGCCGATCGATAGGAACGCTCCCACGTAATCAATCTGTTTCAGGATCTCCATGCTACTGAGATTGTCGACATTGTGCCTTGGCGGAGGATRATAACAGAAAATTATCCCCAAAAAGCCGATGAAATTCCAAACTCCGACAATCAAGAAAGCCCATCTCCATGTTGCATGCAGCTCCAGCTCTTGGATGTAAATCAGGTACGGAATGAATGGCAAGATTGAGAAAGTTACTAAAGCGAGGGTCACTCCTCTCCATCTAACGGGTGTGATCTCGGCAACTCTGTTATCAAGTTCGTTAGTAACTACCGGCTATTCAGTAATTCTTTTTTTAAAGTTCCGATGCTTACCCTGCAATGGCAGTGAGTTCACAAATACCGGCCCCAACACCACCAATTGACATGCTGACGAGTGCAGAACTCAATGAATGAGCAGTCGCGATGACAATGCTCGCAATAATGAGAAGGAGACCTCCAAAAATCGTGATATTGCGTCGACCAAGCAAATCTGTCAAATATCCAACAAATGGACAAACAGCCGTAACACAAAGGGTATTGGCTGTTAGGAGCCAGTTGGAAACGTTAGTGTGGATGTCTCTTGCAATGTAGGTCAAAGATCCACTAGTCATGTAAAGAAGTGCTTGCGAGCCTAACAAGTATATATGTTAGAAAGTTTGAGAGCATATTTTCAAGTTTCCGGGAACATACCGACATATACAAGGCAAAGAGCAAGCTGTAAGCATTCGGCGTCAGTATTACTTCATTAAGGAATATTTTGGAGCACTCGGGAGAGCATTTCGGTGCTCCCGAGCAAATGTTTCATTCGAGAGCACCGAAGCTACTCCCGAATTTCTCCAAAATGGGAATAAAATACTAACCACAGCGACGACTCTAACAAATATCCACTTCGTCTCTATGAAAGAGCCATTGGTATCTGTTTGTCGCAAATCGTCTTTGTGTTCCAAGTCCGCTTTTTCATTGCTGGAATTGTGCTCCAGGTCACGCATAGCTCCACGGCCATTTTGCTCCATCTTTGCTGCTCGTGTGTCTGTATCTGCTAGGTATAGAACGAAAGGCTTTCACAACTTTTAGAGGCACAAGAAAGCGCGTAAGACCTACATATACATCTTACCCAGACGTCTGGATCCCGCGCCCGAAGGCACTGGCGCCAGCCATTCTATTCGTGGCGTCGCGGGGTAGATCTTTTCTAGTCATCACTGTCATGGGCCCACCAGTTTGAGTCTGATATGTTGCCTACTTGAGGACTATTTACCAATGGCATACAAGCGCTCGTGGTTGTCGCGACAGAGGGGACTCGGAGATCACGCATAACTTCCGAGTCGATGGGCTAGGAGCCAAACCTAATCTCAGCACTACTTTAGTGCAGTACCGAGAAAGCAATTACCTGCGATAGCTCTGGGAATTTCAAGTGAACTTCTCCCACGAGGTTGTTGCTTAAAAATGGTATGTTCAAATCGCAAGACTGCCAGGCTTAAATCTRGATAGATCTGCGAGGCTCTTCTAAAACTCTTAGTCGATTCTTACCAARGTACCGCAACCTGGGAGCTATCTTGCTTCTCAGGAGATGAGTGGGCATCTTAATTTGTGTCCAATCTCAGATTGTGGCAAAGAGAACGAGTTATTGAGCCTCTTCAATTGAGCAGCTCTAAAAGCTTGAGGCCATGCACTCTCTCTGTATTATTGTTGAAGCTCTTGACATTCCATTTAAGCCGCTTCTGTTCTAGATGCCCGCTGCTGGGTCTAGAAGCCAAACCAAAATGTTTCTTAAGGTTGAAAAGCGTCAAAATGCAATAGGCGATACTAATTGTCGGCTATATAAAATTGCATCCGAAAGAATCGGAACATGAAGCTCAGCCTTAGAGCAAAAAGCTGTCCTCATTACGAGGCGGTTAGTGTTAAGCTCCCGGATGTTAGCGCTTCAAACTTTCGACGCTAGGAACAGCTGGAGAATTTACTACTACCCCGCATTTATCATACACACTAACGGAAGTAGGATTGTTAATTAGACCTCCTTAAGTAATGCCGAAGATCCTCGTCTTTTCGGCTGGCGTGTACGGAGTACTCAGTCTGATATCTGCTCCTTAACCCCAAGGTCACTCACTCTAACGTCTCACCAGCCTTAAGCTACTCTTTGTTGAAATATTCTGAAACTAGATTAGTTAGCCTATGCAGATTGAGATACTTCTAGGCTGAGCTCTCGAGCAAATCTGTTCTCTCTCACCACGAAGTTCGCGGTCACCATGGATCAGACAACTTCATATATCGCAGCGGGGTTGGGTTCGGGGATCTGCTCCCACTTACTATACTTCATTCGAGGAGAACACCATAAGCAGGTCGTAACGCTGACTCAAGCTGCCTTCGCCTTGCCATGCCTTCTCGTCGTTGTCCTCAACCGTGCCGGCGAGCTGAGCCTTGGAGATGCCATGGCAAAGTCAGCTGTCATGACGAGTGCCTTCTGGCTAGGTCTTTGGACCAGCATGTCCATATACCGGGTACTCTTCCATCGATTGAAGAAGTTTCCCGGGCCGTTTGGAGCACAGATCAGCAAATTCTGGCACGTTGTTCAACTCGGAAAATGCGATAATTATAAAAGACTCGACAAATGGCATGATCAGTACGGCGAATACGTGCGAATTGGCCCTGGAGAATTGAGTATCGTTGATCCGGATGCTGTTGAAGCCATCATGGGCGCTCGATCTAGCTGCTTGAAGGCGCCGTGGTACGACATTGCGGACCCTTTGGTAAGTATGCATCAATGTAGAGACCGGGCCTTGCACGATAAGAGAAGGCGAACGTGGGATCGTGGGTTCAGTGTGAAAGGTTAGTGGAGCACCTATCAAAGAGGATTATTGTAGCTCAGAACTATTAGCGCTTGAAGGTTACGAATCTCGGGTGAAAGGTTACACCAACGACCTTACTGATCAGATCAAAGCCTTTGGGGGCAGGCCTCTTAACGTCAGTCTTTGGTTCAATTATTATAGCTTCGACGTCATGGGAGACCTTGCCTTTGGCAAGTCATTTGACATGTTGAAGACCGGTAGTGAGCACGAAGCTATCAAATTGCTCCATGAAGGGACGAGACCTGTTGGCATATTCTCTCCAATGCCTTGGTTGATGATGCTGATGACAAGAATTCCTGGATTGTCCGCTGGCTATCAAAGGTGGGTGTCTTTCTGCGAGCAACAGGCCGAGAAGCGGAAACAGGTACCGATTCTTCATGCTCGGTACTCGAACGACTTGGCTAATTCCCCCCGAAGATGGAAGTAAAAGAGAAAGACATTATGTCTTGGCTTCTAGAAGCAGACCCTATGTCCACAGACCCTCATTTGAATCACATGTGGCTCGTAGGAGACTCTCGGCTTATTGTAGGTGGTTTCTCCATAATTCGTTTCCCCACCTGTGTTCCCCTTTTCAAACGGATTTGTTGTTGCACCTCAGAAACAATGCTGACCCCAGAACTTCGAGATTTAGATCGTCGCAGGAAGCGATACAACAGCAGCAACGCTCACTCATATGTTCTATCATATTTGCCAAGAACCATCTCACGTCAAGAAATTGAGAGAGGAACTAGCTCCTCTGCAGAAAGATGACGGCAGCTTTGAAACCAAGGAGCTGCAAGACGCAGACTATCTCAACGGAATAATCAACGAGACATTGAGGCTGCATCCTCCAGTTCCGTCTGGACTTTCCCGCCAGACGCCTCCAGAGGGCCTCACGATCGGCAACACCAGGGTTCCAGGYGATATAATTGTATCCGTCCCACTATGGACTGTTGGCAGATGTAAGTACATAGCATTCTTTGCGTCGTAGAGAAAACGGCGACTGACTTTTCCGGTAGCTGAGAAAGCTTGGGAGCGTCCGCTGGACTTCGTTCCAGAGAGATGGTACAGCAAGCCTTACATGATCCGCAATAAGACAGCCTATGCGCCTTTCTCTATCGGTCGATACAGCTGTATTGGCAAAAATCTGGCGCTGATGGAATTGAGAACCGTCGTCGCTGATCTAATTACCACATTTGACGTATCTTTCGCGCCTGGTGAAGATGGTAGCAAGCTCCTGCATGAATCCGAGGACTACTTCACTCTTGGGCTTGCCGACTTGAACTTGCAGTTCACTCTGCGCAAATGAAGTGTGTCAAGCGTAAAGGCATGGAGGCAGACTGCGATTGCGGAAACACAGTATAACTAGGTTCTCGTTAATAGGATATTGACCGGCGCTCATTTTTTCGTACTGCTTCTTTGCCATTTGAACCATGTTTGTCCTAAATTATTATCAAAGCTCTAAAGGTTTCCCAAACTGCGAAGGGACTAGTGACCGTAATTCGACAAGCCTTTCATGTATTTGGGTAAATATGAAAATCCCGCCTCGCATGTTGGTTCATAACGCCGCATTCATGATAGTGGCSATGCTTGGGAACTGTAGTAACGACAGGACAACTAGACTTTTGAGACGTATTTCAAGCTTTGACTAATGTCTAAGATACAGAAAACAACGGGGATTGGGCCGAAAAGTCTGGAACCTCTCGTTTAGCGCCTAGCCCTGTAATCTCAGTGCTTAGGCCCTGAGTTTCAGCGCGTGGACTCTTGTTGCCTCAGCAAGATATTCCAGACTTTTGGGCCGAATCTCCGTAACACTGACGTTTTCACTGGTAGAAACTCAACGCGARGGCTAAGGTAAGCTCCCACTCTGCCCTTCGACATAGCATCGCGGCTAATCATGGCTGGAAATGTCCGTCCTTGAGTATAATTCTGGTCTTGCAGATCTCCCGCGGTGATGTACATAGCCTACTCAGAACAGTGACTTGGGTCGCGGATTTGTAGATGCTTGATCTCGGACTTGGGTCACGAATTTTCGGTGTCTTGACGAAATAGCAGCCGTCCCCGTGATTCGCCCTATAGCATGACTTCCAATTATCATTGATGCCATCTAATTTGCCTTCACCTCAGGCCATTTTTGTCTGCTTGAGCATAGTATTACCCCAACAACTCGTAGCTTGCAAATATAATGCTTCTGTATGCGTCTCCTCTTGATCTCCGTCATCTGCCTACAGGTTCGGATGCTACCATTCGGATAAGAAAATCTGGCCGAAAAGATGGCCAATCGACCCATAGATGAGCATGCCGACGACATCGCCATAAGGTCCTCCAAGGCCTTGTAGACACTGTATCTCAAGGAGCAGGTGCTTTATTGATGGGCTGGGAAAATCGAAATCTTTACGCTCCTGTATATTTCATGTATTCGGTGGCATGACGTCGCCAAAAAGGACTGCAAAGGTTGTGTCTGTGGCGTTATGGTCGATCATGACTAGAAAATGTCAGGCTTGTAGTACTTTTCGGACCTCCACGCGACTTACCTTGTCTAACGTCTTCCAAGGCGTTATTCTGGACATAATCAAGAGGCCAAGAGAAGTGTGCTGTCGCTGGATCCCATGGGTCGGCTGTTGGCCACTCCATCGTGTTCGGCGGAAAATCCAACTTGCTTTCTTGCTTTGCTTCGGGTGGTACATAATCAACTGATGGTGGTGGCCCAGTTGTCTCCGACAACCCAGTGTTTTGATAATTTGTGAGAATATCAGAAACATGTTGAGGCGCTTGCCTATCACCATTTTGTTTAATACCTTTGATAGTCTGGGCTTGGGCGAGCTTTTGTTTCACCTCAATTTTATGCATCAGATCTTCCAGCACTCGCGCGCTTTGTGGTGACATCAGAACGTGCCTCGCTTTCTGCTTGCTCTGCATGGTAATAATGCGGCTGATCCCTTTGCAGGATATCTGTGACTCTGACGACAAAGGATTCACCAAGGCGAGATATCCCAAGACCACACCTGCTGTGAACATGGTAATACCACACTGAGTTGCCGCCGCAGAACTTGATAGCACATCTACAGATGCGACAGGAAAGCGTGTCGACAAGGAAGATACTCGAAGCGCAGTCTCAAATATCGCATGTCGAGAGGTTCGTGCCTGTATTTGCATGGCCTGACTATCGTCTTCGCTGTGAGAGGCGAAAGCGTAGGGCTTGTGTAAAATGGTCTTGAGTATGTTGTAAGAGCTGTGTAGTGCCAGAGCCTGGAGCCTCAGCTTTTTCGCATGTCGCTGGCGTTGAGGTGATTCGCCGACAGCCATGATTTCCTCRACATTTCCCCACTGTAAATGAGAAGGCAGATTGGTTTCCCATTCGTGGAGGCGAGAGTCAATGGACTTCATGAGTCGATGAGATGGATAGGTCTTACGATCCGAGAGGATAGGCGTCCTATTGCAATGTCAGTAAAGTTTACCTTTTACGGAACAGACATACATGATTCCGTATAATACAAATTTGCAGCGGTGATAATCAACGAGCGAAGGAAAGTCTGGCACAATATCGACGTCGCCCATATCCTCGGGTAAGCCGACTTCAATTTGTGCCTCTCTATTATACAGGTAAGCTTGGGTGGTTCATGAAAGATTGCCAGCGCTAACTTTATTCCCGTAGAACGCCCACTTTTTACAGCATCAAATCTACATCCTGTCAATATCTTTGGGTCTCGACATGCTAGCTTATTATAGACTAGGACTTACTTATCTATCACATCTACCAGATTTCAACTAGTCAGTGAAGTTGGTGCCCTCTGAGCTGAATCGACTTACCCAATGTCCACCAAGTCCGCCTCGATTCTTCTCGTTCTTCGAGTAACATTCTTTTCCAGGAAGGCTCATGGGAAAGCCCTATCATACGAGCGATAGTGATGGCTGGAGCGCTTAGCAGTGAGACAATCTTATAGATTCGAGAAATACCTGAGCCGATAAGAGCAAAGCTACGAGTCAGCCGTCCCTCATAAGTCATATATGTACCTAGCAGCAAGCAGATCTGGACGGTATTTATGTCAGCTACGTCAAGTATTGACATAAATGATGCTTCTATGTGAGACATCAAGGCTTTTCGTAATCTTTCGAGCTCAACCGCTGTTCCCACTGATTCTGTAGCGATAGTCGAATGCCTGACGCCAAGAGAAATCAACACCAAGCAGAGTTGTAAGAAATTTGATTCTGATTTTTGCAAAACACCGCTATCAAATATACGATCATATTTCTGCCGGAAGCTTGGCTCATGAAATATCTGACATTTTCAGCAAAAGAGCAGGGTATTGATAAAGATCACCTTACAAGGATAAACCACTGCGTCTGGTCGAAATAAATATCCAGGAATTCATCGAGAACAGCCTTCTGCGGCAAATCGACAGCAACAATGTCTTTGATTGAGATTTGATCCTGCTGGCTGGTAGGTGCAACATCCGGTGCCCATGGTAAAGCATAGGTGGGGCGATGGTGGCTCTCCGAAGAATTGTTGTTATCATCGAGTAGCTATGAAATATGTTAACGACGGCACAGAACCCTGAAATAAGCCTTGAGTTCCATTGGAAGACGGGACAACTCATGATTTGGGCCATACCCCTTTCGCAAGACCGAGCCAAGATGATCGTGCGGCCCCATTCTGCGAGTCTGTAGCAGATGTCACCGACGCGGTAGGAGTGGTTGGTTCTCCGGCAAAACTAAGCGTCGCCAGCTCATTTTGCTGTCGTTTCTTTCTACACAATATTAGCATAGAAACATGTCGTGATCAATGACTTGCATACTTTCTCTGGTTTTTGACTCGGGGTACGCAGTCAACACCACGTTTCAGGCAAGAAGTACATGGTTTCTCTAGCGAAAGGTTTAGTTTGATATCCCCGAGTCCCTTGAGATTCATGGCAGGATCTTACCCAAATCACATCTCAACTTTTGCGCTCGACAACGAGCACACTGAAATTGTTAGTGATGGATGCTGAAGCTTGATTCTTCTTTCCAGAAGGCTGCTTACCGCCGCTCTCACACGCTGCTGAGAACCTGAGAGATCCATCTCTGGCGAGCAGGCCGGATCAGAGCCATCGAAGCTGAACGCTTATTGACGCCTTCGAGATTATAAGTTAAGCTAAACCTTCGGTTGACAGGCTGCGGATGGGCGAGACGGGCTGTTGTTGGAGAGCCGAAGCCTGGAGGTGGAGGCGGCTGGTTTCCGAGCTTTCTCGGCTTTTCGGCACGTGACGACACGGCATTCTCATTTTAACTTTCCGAAGTTAACAACGGGAACGAGAATGAGCCTGTTTGCTCTTCTCAATTCATGGATGGTCTTCTTGTCTGGAATCCTCTCTGTGATTTCAATTTCGTAATCTCGTGACCATGGATCCTGCCTCCGCTCGACCTCTTGACACAACATGTTCCACTGCTCAACYAGTTCGAATCATGGCGCCGTAGTCTGCTAGAATGCTGGTCTCTGCTTCTAAACAATTCCAGTGTTTACCTGATACTTGAGCAGACAGAACGGGAGATATGTGCTGAAATGGACCCATCATCTTGAAGCCTTGGGCAGAACCCAAAACCACCCCACAGACCGTGAGTCGGCGGCAATCACTTTTGCAATGAGGTTATGGAGAGCGCGGTYCTTTCCGGCGTCTTTTCGATCCCTGGAAGGAGAATATGGTGGAAAATGAGGAGGTTAGCTCATAAGAAACGGGGTTGACATGCTGCAGCCTCACGGCACAACTCTCGCATTTCAGGTTCGACTATTTCGTACAGTAGTTGGCTATCGTGCAGGTAGCCGCTCGTATTGAGAGTCGTATTCGCGGAAGAGATTCCTGGGAAAKAAAATCAGCAAAATCCGCAACGCGTACCCCAAATGGCCCAAATCGAAGAGCCCCTTCGTTTGGGGGTAATCGCTCGGCTCAACTCCACGAAAGCCTTCCACATCCTCTGCAATCACGTCTCCACCGATAGCATAAATATCACAGCCCGGCTGCCGATAATCTATACACGCGAGATCGGGGTCTCGAGATCTGCTCTAGGGACGGCAAGAGAAACAGCAGCAGCCCAACCGCCCTCCTATACCCTCAAAAGAGAAAACCTATTTCATTCACGTCATTGCGTAACAGCAACGGTGATCTCATCGCAGAAGTGAGGAAGAAAGCCTTCTGAGCGTCCTTATTGTCTCTATTCTTGCCGAGCTTACCACCTGTGCTGAAACTTTCTGGCAAAGACGTGGGAATCATCGAGGTAGACTATTTGGAATGTTTCTTGGGACAATGAGGAGTCCACCAGAGGTATGGGATCAGAGATACAATCACTCGCAGCGAAGGACGAATAAATGGTCTTGATGGCACACCGAGAATCCCAAGTAAAGTCCAAGTCAGTGGAGTATTGAATCTCGCAAGAAGTGAATATATGAGGTACGTAGCGCGGAGCTTTTCTTGCAAGACTTCCGCCATCATATCCACCTCCCAGCATCTCTTTCGCTTTACTTTCCAACTTCTTTGATTTTGAAGCTCTTATATCAATTTCTCATATTCTCGATGTCTTAGCCTCTCACTGCTCTCATCTCTCGAGCATCGTCATTCYAACCACCAATTGTTATTGTCCCACCTCTTCATYCCTATTAAATCACCCCATCGGCCATTCTCTAGTCATGGTAGCCTTGACCACTGATATCAATAAAACGCTGTCGAAAGAAGAATCTYAGAAGCYTAGCACGGTCGAGGCTCGCGATACGATGGACGGCGGCAAGAATTCTCCATCTGCTCGACCAAATAATGACTTGCCACCGGGCACAGCTTCACAGCCCATCCTCATTGATGGAGATTCTCAGCAAATGTCGCAACATCCAATCGATCTGCCGGATACTCAAAACGTCGACCTAAATTCCGAAAGTCCGGTTTCAGTCTCACCTCCTACTCCGAAGGCAGATGATACATCTTCCCCTAAGATATCGAAGGCTGAAGTTGTTTCAAGTCCCCAGAGTTTGTCCYCAGACTCTAAGGCACCAGCCGTCAATAAGCTTTCCTGTCGAGAACGCAAAAGAATCTTCGTCGACATCGCTCGCCCCGCCAAGTTGACGAAGGACATGCAGCAATGGTTCCATAAGACAAACTGGCTTCTTGATCCGTTCCTAGACGAAGACGAGTGCCACTTCCATCCAAACCCTCCTGCTGCTCGCATGAGTCCCTCGGGAGTTCTACGTCCTTGCGGTAAGATCAACAGAGCTTTCCACTGGCAGGACAGACATGGCCGAYACTCTCTTGTTGCTAACTTCGGCATCGTATGCAAGCTCCTCTACCACAAGATGACCAAACAGCAGAAGGACGGCTACATCAATCGTCAATGGCATGTCAGCCACCTTTGCGGTAACTGGTCTTGCATCAATCTCGCTCACACAACCATTGAGCCTGGAAGCGTCAATATCAGCAGGAACGATTGCTTCTCTCACCGTTCTGGATGCTTTCACGATMCACCATGCATGAAAGRTAAGAAGGTGCCGCTCGGAGCTGACGGAAAGCCGGTAGATCATAATGCCCCGCCTTTGGTACACCTCGCTGGAGATGATTGGGACAATTGGGGGGCTCAGAACTTTGGAGATGACGAAGATCATCAAATGGCTGATGATGTTGAAAAGTCTGAGCTACTCGATTCCCCGTCCGCCAACAACGAAAGTGGAGCCTGAATGAGGCTGCATGGTCCTCCTTTTGATCACTCTCCACTATGCGTTCATGAGAGAGCCATAAGTTAGGCTTGGACGGCAAGACTGAGCTTGATACGAACAAGGGGGCTTACCGACACCCAGCAGTTGAATGCATGTTCAATATAAGCTTCCTCGTCACACAAAGCTCTGCCTGGAAGCATGTTTCCGTAACCTCGCAACAAGCCATTGGCGTGTAATTTTAGGCTTTGGAGGCTACGGCTCAGCTCGCAACGGTCATACCCTAGCAAGGTCGCAATGGAGCCCCAAAAGACTGATAGGCAATGCCAAAGCAGTTTTAAAGTATGCAATATATCAGGCGAAGGCTTTTGAATCGGCTTCTTAGTCGTTGTTCGTTGCCTAGAATCRCAGTGCTGGAGAACACAATATTTGATAGTGAGGTGAGCATACACTTCTTATCAAAGGTTTCTCCCTATGAGCTTGTTGGATTTCGTGTATGTGAGTCCTTCATACCAGTGATTCTTGTCTATTAAAGTCCTCGRATGACAGGGAGGCCTTTGAATATATCTAGGGACGGGACCGCTTGAGGCAGAGAGCTCGGAGATCGTTCCCAGAAGTGATTTCCTTCCAGCTGACACTCTACACATCTCAATGCTCTCGTCCCTTCCAAAACGAGGCGCTTAAATCCTTTTCTCATACCACCCTTTCTTCTGATACATATAGCACATGCCCGGATAGCGACCCATTACAAAGACGTGACCATCGTCCTCGACTCCGCAGCCGGGATCTTCATTGAAACACTCACCCAAACCAACGTCGTCACGCCCACCGGCAGCGTCTCGCCCTTCTCAACAGCCACCAGCCAAGAGCCCTTCGACAGCGACGTCACGCTCATAGAACTGTTCATCTCCGGCTCCAATCTCCCCGAGTACCACAGCAAGCTTCAATCCCAGCTCACTCTAGCCGCTCACGTCGTCTACTGTCTCGTCGGTATACTTCGCGCCGGCGACTATCACGCAGCCGCGTTCTTGTACGAAGACGACGTTCTCGTATAGTATGTTCTCTGCCTGCCAGCTCTGAAGGATGAAGTGCTGGCCTTTGAAAGCTACAAATGTCGAAGTCGATGTGCCCCTTATCCTCCTAGCACCTCTAAACAGCTTACCCATGACCTCGTTCACTACCTATGTAACGGCYAGCTTCYAGAAAGATGCCGATGGGCGCACACTYAGCAGCTCGGTATGGACGGAGGCTRACTACTATCTACCAACGGGTCTGGTCATCCCGGAGCTAGACCCGGATGATCAGGGTATGCTGAAATTATGTCAGGATCAAGGGGATGTTACTTAAGACAAGGGAAAGGGTATATGAGATTCTTCTTCCTACCTTTGCTCATGGTTCTGGACAGTTGCTGATACTGAAACTCGTAGACGTACGTCCGCAGGAAAAGGGGCGGGGTCGAGCGCTGCTGCCAGTGCCGCGACGAGTACTGGCGYGGGCAAGAAGAGTGCTGCTGGAGGGCTGGTGAGTATGAGGCCTGTGAGCCCGGCGCTTTGGTGGTCTGCCGTCATTTGGCGTGCGATCGTTTGAAGTCTACTTGAAGTGAGAATTTGGTACTCGAATTCAAAGAAGATGTGGAGTGATGTTATTGATTGACTAGTTATACACAAGAGAATACACTAGATTACCGCTTCAGAATCCTGTCCAGAACTTCCTCTAATCTTCSSGTCAAATCTCCTTTGTTGTCCTGAATTCTCCACGCTACAAACATATCTGGCCGAATAAGAAGAGCTCCTTGAGGTGAGATACCAGCGGCATATTCCCACTGCCGTTCAGGATCTGAGAGATTACCTGTCGGTCCAACACGGTAGGCAGCTAGATCCATGCCTCGTTTCGATGCAACATCTGATGCAGCTTGGCACCAAGCCTTTCCTTCAGACCCAGTGAGCATGACGAATTTCTTTCCAAAAAAATCCAGCGTCGAGACTTTTCGTCCTTCGTGATGGACCCAAACATGCGGGGCTCGTGTTCCAGGCCTGCCATTGAGGCCCATTACCAAGGATGGAATCGTCCATGGCACCGACCACCACCAGGCCCATCTAGAAGGTTCTGCTTCAGGTATGATTGATCCAGAGGTATACTGATAGCCAAATCCCGTAATCATGGATATTCTGAAAAGATAATTGCGGAGCAATGTGATCTTGCCATATTTTAGATCAGGCAGTCCCCATTCGTCTGCTATCTCGCCAGACTCTTTGGCAACAAACCGACCTACAGGCAGACGCTCGGTTTCGTAGGTTTCGAGCATTTTCGAGCTTGCTTGGCCTTTCATGACTAAATCTAATTTCCAGCTGAGRTCGTATACATCTGCAACTCCGGTAGTCGCTCCTTGTCCGGCATAAGGTGTTGTTTGGTGGGCGGCATCTCCAGCGAAGAAGATGCGTCCAGCTTGGATCTTCTCCGCGGCGACGTCGGCTGGTTGCCATGGGAGTATGCTCTTGATCTCAATCTTGAGGTCTGCTATGCCAATAGCGATACGTAGTAGTTCCTCACATCTTTCCGGTGTGTAGTCTTCTGCCTTCTCTCCTTTTGCCGGGTCCCATGAGAGATGGAAGACCCAGCGGGCTTTGTTGTTGATTGCCGTTAAGAGACCCCGCACCTCCGGTCGTTCGATCCTGCATAGAGATATTTCGCGCCCTTGCACAAAGTCCCCCAGGTCAGCGTGGAAAAGAATGTTGATGAGATTGCCSAGAACTCCTTTTCCTGTGRTTCYAATACMAAGTTGCTTCCGGATAGGACTCCCCGCCCCGTCAGCAGCTATTATATAGTCGGCGTGAACGACAGAGGTCGCGTTGCTTTGACGATCACGCAAAGTGACTGTGACGCCCTTCTCATCTTGCTTAAATCCTTCACACGCCGTATTGAAGCGCAGATTTCCGCCTCTTTCCTCTGCAATTTTGACCAACACTGGCTCAAGCATGTCCTGAGTGCATCTTGTGCCTACCACAGAGCTCACGCCCTCGGCAAGCTTCGCAAGGGGCGGCTCGCCTCTGGTTGTATTTTCTTTCCTCGGTCGGGGGTCCATCACCTCGAAGAACGAGGCACCCTTGCAAATCCCCATACTAGGCTGGAGCTCGGCACCTGCTTCTCGTATAGCTTCATCGATTTGAATTGATCTGAAGATTTCCATAGCCCGTGTGTTGAAGCCGCGAGCACGTGGATGGATCGAGGTGCCAACATGCCGCTCGACCAAAAGGTGGGGAATGTCGTGAGATGATAGGAAGAGCGAGGCGCTCAGGCCTACGATGCCACCACCAACGATGAGCACTGGAACATTTTCTTCTGCCATTTGAGGACAGCAGCAGCTGAACGATGGTTATATGGAAGGTAACACTCAGTGTCTGAAATGTAAGACTTGGAAAGACGCGGACAGTCCGAGGAAACGACGTTAGAAATGCCCAGATGACACTTATCTCTGACGCTGATGAGCGATATATATCTTGGGGGAAGAAGATAAGACGGAGCAACCTCTCGTGCAAACATGGCGCTAGCCAGATCCTTGACAGGCAGCTTTAGATATCCACATCGTCATCACTAGCAAGAGGAAGAGGCGCTTCGAGCTTCGAGGCGAGCCGTTGCCAAGCGATATCCAAGTCTCGATCCTGTGGCGTCGAAAAGGAGCTTGAAGAGGAAGAATTTTCCGAGTCCGAGTCCGTGGTTCGATYGACCAATCGACGTTAGCTCCGGTCGGGAGCGGATACGGGGTCGGCGCCGACTCGGAGCTCAGAGAGAAATATCTCCGAGTCCCCCGAAATTCCTGCCTGGCACATTCCTCGATGCTTGAAGGGATGTTTCGAATATATCAGGCACATGGATATTGAAAGGACAATAAAACATCGATGGCTCAATGAGCTCTCGTAGAGCCAGAATAAGACATCCACACACCATATCCATCGATCACCCACCGACTTCCATCCTGGGTCCTAGTCGTCCTGGTCGCCATCTCCGACCCCATCCACCCTATAGCCCGCTGTTTATCTTTGCGACGACCCAGTATCTTTGCTTGAGCAAAGGACCTCAGCCCTGTGCCAGCCACCCCGCCTTCTCGCTTCGCTCTCTCCCTTCCTCGAGGTGCCRTRGTTGCGCCTTCTCTCGCACTTTCTCCTTTTCAGCCAACGCCTCTGCCCTAGCAAGTAGCAGCTCTTTGATTCTCTTCACGCCGCCTTCACTCAACAGCGCCCTCGTTTGYGATGCAGACAGTCCGTGTATTCTTCCTTCTTCGTAGAAAGCTTGCATCCACTTCAACGTATCCTTGTCGACTTGTTCGGAGCCCTTAGAGTTGAGTGCACCGCCCCACCAGTGGGTGAGCGCTCCATAGCGAGGCATGAGAATGAGAATGTCGGAAAGGGCCGCGTAGGTAAGAGGAACCGGTCGTAGCCGCGTCACCGACCAGGGATCATGGTGAATTTTCAATGAGGAATTCTCAATGGGCGACTGCAGAAGATTTGGGTTTCAGAATTGATGATTGTTGAAGAGTTGGCTAGTTTGGGGAACGGTTCTAGGCTTGGAATAAAAATGAATTCCTTTGAATGGACTGGCCGGTGTGATTCACCACTTATGTGGCATGAGATGTTGCCGATGCCAAGCTCTCAAGATATCATCTGAAGTTATTCACAAAACTCAAGTGAACAAAAACAATGAAGCTAAGCAAGATATGACGAGACAGGAMATAGGCGTGTTGTATGGTAATATGATATTTCATTTCTCCGAATCCTCGAACTTGACTTCAAGTCTATGTACACCCACGCATTATTAGTAATTACACGTTTGTCTAAGTCGAAGAAATTGGCTGCTTCTGCATCGTTTGCTTGAAAACTTGGAGCGATAGCTCTGGTTGGTAATAGGGAACTTCGTGGCCGGCTCCGAATACTCTCAACCAAGACAGGTTTCCCTGCGTCTTGAAGGTTCCTCCAGCAACGCCATTCACGGTATAATTAGTGACAGCTTTGGCCTTGAAGGCGGAAGAACCAGAATACGTAATTGCTTCAGCAGTGGCGAGGCCACCGAACCAGTTGCAGATCCAGTCAGCGTCTCCAGCCCAGATCAGGACCGTAATTCCGGATTGGACGACAGTGGAGAGGGTGGGAAGGAACGAACGAGCATCTAAGATTTGTCAGAGGGAGAACAAATCAGTAATTGGAATGTACATACCATCACCTGTGGCCGCGAATTTCTCGTACGGAGCATCTGGACACTCTCCGTAGGTAGATTTCGCACCGATTGCGGTCATGACGGCTGAGCTTTGCAGGTAACTGACGTAGGTCTCTGGCGGGTAGGGGTCATTCGCGGGCTCACGGATGTCGTACACATCGAAATTGGCATTTGAAAGTGGACCCTCGATTGTGTTGTAACATGTGTTGTCTGCATTCTCACAAGCGGAGTTCGATCCAGTCGTCGAAGAACATTGTTGCAGCAACGGAAGGCACTTGGTGTTGTATGTGTTGAGGTAAGTTGTGTGCTGAGAAGCAGTAATTAACTGTTTGTAGGTATTGTTATACGAGAAGTCGACGTATGCTTTTTCCTGGAATTGCGAATCAGCATTCAGCATTTTCTGAACCACCGAGGTAATTTTCTGATCGCTTACAGATATGATSGGATCGAACCATCCATTGTTGATCCCAAGTGCAACCAAAGAAACATTTTGGCCAGTCACTGTTCCCTTGGCGATGGCCGCGTTTTGAGATTCGAAGTAATACGCAAATTCTGGCCCATAGTGACCGCCGTAAGACTCGGTGAAGATACCAAAATCTCGGCTTTCGTACTGTGGGAATTGAGCAAAGAAGGCTTGAAGAAGTGTCCAGACATATGGAGCGGCAGTCACTGTCGAGGTCACGGGGTCCGTTCCATAAGAAAAGCCTGTACCGATGGGCTGATCAACATAAAGCATGTTTGCGTACTCGTTGAAACTATAAGGGTTCAGTGATGGCGTCGAGGCGCCGTTCACGAAATGGCAAGGGCCATTTTCCTACAGAAAGTTAGATAAGGTGATGCATAAGAGGGAAATGCTGACCTGGAACAATCCAATCATAGAAGAGCAACCAGGGCCACCATTAAACCAAGTGGTTAGTGGGGCAGTCGTTGCAGAGTTTCGAGCTTCGAAGAACCAGAACCACATGCTCTGGTTGGCTAAATGTTGAAATTAGCTTGGCGTGTGTGAGCGAAACGAGGGCTATACTRACTGCCRGTCGAGATRTATCCAGAGTATTGATTGACTCCGGGAGTTGTCTCACAAATTCCAGAATTGGTAACAAAATCCAAGGTTGCTCCAGTTGCTTCATGCTCGAAAACTGTTCGCTTGACCCCATCACGTTCATAGAATGAGCGCTTCCCTCTCATGTGGGCTGGAACGTCCCTCCCTTCGGGGGCATTGGCAGGCAGTGCTTGCGAAACAAGCGGCAAGACTGCCCCAAACAGAACATGAGATATTTGGAGACGCATCTTGAAAGAGCGAAGAGGGAGAGAGAACAGAGACGGTGATGGATGCTCTCCATGAAATGAAAGTGCTTCTCTATATATGCCATGGCGAGCTCCAATGTGTCTGGGCACGCAATGTAGATCATCCTGGAACCAGCGGATCGGACAAACCGCCGGAAGGAGAAGGTATGTGGAACGAATTGACAGCCTTATACCGGTACAGGAAGCAAGTAAATAAAGTTGCAGGAGAATCATGAGCYGTGATTGATGGGATGGGGAGATAAGCGATGCGAAGTACCGAAGCTAACCCTCAAATGGTTAACATGCGGGCATCGACGGGTAGCTGCAGCTGCAGGGAAGGATAAAGCTTAATGAATGGCTGCAGGACGGCATTGATTTCTGCGATAGGGAGCTGTGATAGTTGCCAAGACTCGCCACACCGCACTGAAAGTGGCATTTATCCGGACCTGCCTGATTTGTCTCTCACGTGCCTGGAGGAATTGAAGAACACGAGCGTGGATTGGTGTAGGATGGAAGTGATGTTGTACTGTACCGTCGAACTATGCTCAAATCTTCGAAGATCGCCAAGGAAGCTTGTTGGACCAAGGAAAGCTTGATGGAAAGGAAGGCCTCTAGTAGGTTGCGATGAGGCAAATCGTTGTTCCTRCGGGTAACGATTCCAAGGCTAGATTGGGGAGGCGCCCCAATGATAGTGGCCGAATGATYCCACAAATGGCAGGTATTGCAACGTCGAAAAGCAGAAAACATCAAAGGTTGCAAAAAAGCCTTGATGTAGTAAATTCGACAAGTGATGTGATATTGCGCTTACTCCTCAGATGCTTCCAGTAAGCTCAAGAAGCCTTTCCCTTCAAGGCTGTATCCCTCCACATAGGCGGCTCCAATTCAGCAGCYAAGTTATCATAGGTCGTGTCCGGTTTGCTGCGACATAGTCCGCAAATGATTCCCTTGATGCCATCCTTGAAGCCGAGTCTCGGGAACTCCTTCACAACAGCATTCTGCACAGCCCTCGTCAATACGCCACCAATACTTCTCTCTGGGCCTGTGAAATCGGTCATAATGCCAAGACAGCAGATTCGCACCTCGACTTCTTTATGTAAAGCAATCGAAACTGTGGCGTGAAGGGCGACTGCGTCCCATGCCAGCTGCAGGCGATTTTTATCCCATTCTATTCCCTTTCCTTCCCGAACGATGAATTCGCGGGCGGCATTTGCTCCATCAACTTCAAATCTTTTGTCCTTGGAAATAAGGTTCCCGGTCTTGTCCCATCCTAGATTATGGAGGACTGCCGCGATCGCGTGCAGCTTAATATCGCGATGTTGAAGATCGGGAATATTTGAGGCAATAACATAACCGAAGATCCAGGAACGTACCACATGGTTGTATGCCACATCGCTCACGTGCTCACGTGCGTAAATGAGGGCCTTGGTGATGAGAGGAGTGTCTGGAACCGTGACCCCACCCAAGAGACGAGTTGGAATAGGAAGAGGCATCGGAAAGAGAATGCAGACTTCAGGTGCTTGGGACGAATCGCTTTGAGAAGATTCTATTATGTTTTTGCCAATTCAAGTAATGCGAAGCTTGTAATTATTGGAAGGAAAGGCCAACAGATATATGCTGGATGGAAGCAAAGATGCTACACGAAAGGATATAGCTCCGACGCCCGTCGGGTATCTATGCTATAAAATGGCGGACAGAAAATGTTCCATTGGCTCCACACAATGAGACTTAAGCAGCTTTTAACGACATTGCGGCGCAGAAGTTCTGATTTTGACGATATGGAGCGCTGGGTACGGCGTGCTATTCTTCCGTAACGCGGTAGCAACTTCCGGCAGTAATGATGAAGGGATGGAATTGAAATATCAGGGTATACATTGTTATCTTCAGAGAATGATTGAACTATTTAAAAATGTGCAGCTGACGCAGAAACGAAATATATTATAGTTTTAGCAATGCTTTACTAATTTCTAGATATTGATCGCTGATTTTCAAAGTCTTCACAGGCCTTAGATTAGCAGTGCTATTATATTCACCGGTAATGAAATCTATCGCTTAATGGACGCACAAGAAAACAAACGCTAAGAAACTCGGGGGGCTGGGATTTTACATTGGGTCAGTTCGGGTTTCCCTTACTCTTGCCTTTCCTCCTTAGTTACGCCGAACCTGACAATTGCACCTCCTGCCAGACTTCAGCTAACTCGATTGTTGACACTGTAGTGCCAGCAGTTACCCCCCCTCTTTATCCTTTTGGATAGTCTCAGATATTAACTGGATCAATCCAGATTGGGAACGGATTGCTGACGGAGTGCTAAAAAGGGAACCGTCAAACCCTCTACCTCGCCATCTACCTACCTCTTACCACCTACCTCTACCGCCCTCTCACCACCATCTCACCATCCTCTCAACACCCTCTCAACATCCTCTTACCGACCTTTTCGTGGAACTAGAACCGTAGTTAAAAAATCTAGCATCAAAATGGGCAAGGCATCAAAGAGCAAGTCCAACACATCAAGTGCTGCCGGTCAGCCATACCCTCCTCCGCCGCCCCCAAACTTCAAGGCCTTGCTCGATAAAGCAAAGTCTGGCAAAGCCATCGGCAAAGACCAGCCTCTCACCGCCTCGCATAGGGCGTTGAATCAATGCTTTCTCGTCACCAGCTCTAATCAGACTATTCAATTTTATGACGGCATCAAATATCGGCTCCACAATTTTTCGCAGAACTGCACGATTATACTCAGTCTGCAAGATCCGGCTAGCAAGAAATCTTCCTCCATCACCATCGGCTCTGAGCAGATGGCTATCGTCAATAAATCGGTAGAAGAAACTGTCAAACACGCGACAGTCAAGCCCGGCCCTGCCACCGCCGCTCAATTGGACACCGTCCTCGGGCCATGGGGTGTGCCGCCAGTTATGAAAGATGAGATCGAGCCTCGCGTCGCCAAGCACCAAGAGGGTACCGATATTATCAGCGTCGGTATCCGCCCAGGCAACAAGCTGACCATCAACTCCGAGGCTTTTGGGATCGTGCCCGAGGACAGCCCGCTACGACCGCTCCTCACACAGCTCCAGCAAGGCAAGCGCTTGACAATTTTCCGCAGCCACCAAGCTGCCCAGAGCGAGTATGTCGACCAGCTCTGGTACTGGCGCCTAGATAGAATCCTGAAGCACGGCATATATCCGGACTTCCTGCCCTTCGTTAAGGACGATTACCCGGATCCAGATGTACCAGGGAATTCGAATGAGTACACCAGACTGGAAGCCTGGCGAACGGAACTCAGGCCGATACCCAACCTGGCATGGATGAGAGTCGAGTCGGACCAGGTAGAAGCACAAGAGATGCTCGACGATGATGGAGAGGTTATCCCCTTGGAGGAAAGATACGCCAGCTTTGCTCCTCGTACAGTTTTCACATCCTTGGATGACTGGCGCATCCACATGACCTTGCTCCTCCTCAAAGATCACTTCCATCAACGAAAACTGCTCCGGAAGATCTTCAACCCTCAGGTCGAGCATAATGCCAAAGCCCTCAAGGTGCCGGGCAGGAACAACAAATGGCATCTGTACATCTCCGTCGGCTCTCTCCTCAACCTCAGCCTACCAAAGATCCCGGACGAGACTCTGTTTTCGGTGACGCCTTGTGAAGATGTGGAGATGACGGATGCACCAACGGAAGAGCAAGTTGAGCCTGCGCCGATGCGCGACAGCAGTTTTCCTGCTACTGTCGTTGACATCAAGACCAAAAGATCGTGTTTCGTTCTTGAATACGTACCCGATAAGGGGGTAGTTGGTTGGGAAGAAAACGCCGAATTCGCGGTCACGCTCGACATGGTAGTCAATCCTGAGCCTGTCCGACGCCAATTCGAAGGATTAGAGAAGATCGCCGATATGGGCGATAATAAAATTGCTCGCATGGTACTCGGCGATAATTTCAACAATCCTGACGAGACCGCCTTCGTTGACAATCTCTCGGACCTTTCTAAAGCAGATGCCAAAGACCTGCTTAGAGTACTCCAGGACGCTGGCCTGAATGCGTTCCAATGGCAAGCTGTAGATAACGTCTTCGGCAGCAAGAAAGGTGGCTCAATTCTCCAAGGACCTCCTGGCACGGGCAAGTCGCACACTATTGCTTTAACGATAATCTGCTGCAACATAATCAAGGTCCCCGTCCTCGCTGGTGCGCCGTCAAGAGCAGCCACAAAAGACCTGGCCAGAAAGACCGTTCAATTCCTCGAGACCAGAAAAGATGACCGCCGCACGTTCCCTCACAATTTGCGCCGTAACGTTGAGATCACCGTCGCGCCAACATCAACGGAATCGGAGCAGATGGCACTGGAGTATCTGAACCAGCGTGATGCAACGGAAAAATGGTCAGCTCCGCAAGATCAGTGCCTGCGCCCCTACCAGCTCTTCGTCAAGGCCCTCGAAGGCGTGGAGGTAAACTGGGTCGTCAATCCCAAGGACCCCGAGGATGCGAATGCCAAGGCGAAATGGCTGGCAAATTTTAAGTTGATGAAGGAGGGAAACCGTATCTTGGGCGAGAGAGAATGGGACTTCTTCTGGAAGCAATGCTGGGATCACCGCGGGCCAGTACTCGAAGCATCCACCACTATTTTCTCGACCTGCAACAACCAGGGCGCTTTGGCTGGCTCTGCACGACGCTTCGCCGGCCGCATCGAAAGAGAAGGCTTGTGCATCGTCGACGAAGCCGCTTTCGACCAGGAGTTCTCGATAGCCGTCCCTCTTTCCTTCAATCCAAAGATGCTATGGCAGGTAGGCGATCACTTTCAACTCGAGCCTATCGTTCCATCCAAAGGCACCAGCGAGATTGCAGATCAAGGCCCCGTGAGTCTCTTCGCTCGGACAATCAAGAAGGAAGACCCGGCCTTGTGCACAATGTTGAAGACCACGTTTAGAATGCCTGCCAGACTCGCGGATCTCCCTGGTGCCATCTCAGGGTACAACGGGCTGCTCACGCAAGATGCAGCAGTCCATGATGGCAATGCTGTCTGGCAAAAGTACTCGAATTGGTTCAGCAACTCGCGCTTCGCCGCTGCCGTCCGCCCCCGTTTTGCCCGCCAGATGAGCCCCGAGATGACGGCCATTTTCAACAGCCTCCCGGTCGATGCCAGACGTCGATTCATTAATGTCAGAGGCAGGTCTGGAAAGGCTTCCGGATCAATGAGCACGGTTAACTTTGCCAATATCAACGCCGTCTTTACCTATGTTGACCAGCTCCTCGCCGCCCACCCCGAGCTCAAAGATAATCTAGTTGTTTTGGTTCCTTTTGCCGCCCAATTGTCTGAGATGACCGAGTTCTTTGACAAGACCCAATGGCGAGGCATCTGCATCAAGACCATCGACAGCTATCAGGGCGACGAGGAAGATATCATTCTGCTTGACCTTACTCCTGCCAACGAATCAGACCCGGCCTTCATTGGCTTCCTCAAGAATTGGAATCGCAACAATGTAGCGATCACTCGGGCAAAGCAGGCCTTGGTTCTCTTCGGCAATATTGATCTCTGGCGCACTCGGATGCCCGCCCTGGAAAAGCTATCAAAGGAATTTGCGCTGATGGTGATGGATATCGTGGATAGGGGAGACATCGTCGACTTGTACAAGCTCGACGCCGCCAATCATTCTCTCCCTGCCGATGCTGCTGAATTCAACAGCAAGCAATGGTCGATGCAAAGCCCTGACAGCCAAATTCGCACAATTAAGGGACAGCCTGCTACCCCAATTAGAGATATCAACGCGACCACCGAATCTCTGTCAAGCGCCGAGAAGGGACTGATCAAGATATTGGACAAGAAGAGGGTAGATGCGGCCGCTGCAATGGGCCAAGTTCGGCAATTGGATAGCACCTACCAATCGACATTAGTCAAGGCTGTGGGGGAGAAGACCGACGAGATTGATTGGGTGGATGAGCCCGTCAACGATGACGTGGATATGGATGAAGGCGGTGCGAGTATTTAGACCGTGAAGAAAATAACGGTCTGGCAGCGAAGAAAATAGCTGCAACTATAGGGGGGTCTATGATTTTGTTTTCGCGGGTTCGTAATCAAAAATGGAGTAGTGTGTTTCGCGAGCGCCTTAGCGTGCGCCTCTTTTCTCAACGTCTAGCCGATCTTCTGAATCCGTGAGGTCGTGAATAACTTCTGATATCCTAACAATGGTCTGGAGAACTTATGCTGATCAGCCAGAATCCCAGTGGATTTGCATGCTTACACGATGTTGTACTTGAAGTGGTGGGAAGGGGTTTTTCTGACCGTCCCAAACGTCTTGCTCGAAACCCTACTTTTTCAACTTGAACATACCGTCTTCCTCTGTCGTTCGCTGAAACAATTTCTGTTTGTTAATCTTGCAATTTGGGTACTATTCGTAGGGGGCGTAATGCGGCCGCCGATTCCATGCGTTCCATGGCAGAAGCCTCTTAACTTGAGCTTGCAAACTTGGCGATCAAGTATGGAGAGGACGCAGCTCTTGTCCCTCATTGATTTATGGAGAAGGAGCTTGTAGTCGGAGTCCTCGCCTCTCATTTGAAATTATCAAGCCATTCCACGTGGCTTCTAGCTTGGGACACGCATTGCGAGGCTACTTTCCTATGGAGTGATGTTTTATGCGTATAGTACATTTGGGATCTAAAAAATACCTGGACGAAAAGGTTGGAAGAAGCGTTGCTGGAGAGCGAAGAAMTTTTCAGRAAGAGGTGACCGGAGTTCACCAGGCAACAACGCGCATGCATGCCTGCCCCACCTTCGAAGTCTATAAGTATCAACGCAAACCAAAGGCAAGAAATAGTACTGGAAAAGGTAAAATGTTGACTCCGCTGTGCGTCAGATTCATATCGYACARTTGATTACTCTAATGTGTCAAATTAGCCATGTCGTCTCTCATCCACTCGTCCACTTTGGCCTCGGATACTCCAAAYATTAGATATTCGTTCTAAAAGTGACGTCTCCCTCAGCTCAGGAGGTAAAATCCAACTCGGTCAAGGTGCAAGTAGTGACCTCAGTCTTATAAATCTCAGTGCCACCAAGGGTCCAGTTGGGGTTGAGCTCATCCACGGTCTCACAGCTCCAGTTTGCAATACCAGTTCCTTCTGCATTGCTAATCATGCCAAAATATCAGAAGATTGATTCAATAAAGATTTCGAATGGACGACGTACGTATCATCAAAGACGGAAATTGTGCTTTGGTTGGGGACTGTGTCATCGATTGTGAAGACAGAAACGCCTCCATCGCAGATGTATCGGGTCTCCCCGTTGAAAACGATATCTGCGGAACCACTTTCGGTCACTGAAAGAAAGAAAAATTAGCAATTATGATCAACAGATCATAGGATACAAGATGGTGATCATCTGGGCGCCAGGAGCTTGGTGTCAAGGGACAGGTCTGTTTGACGTACCATGGCAGAATGACGAGCGGGAAATGGCGACATCGACAAGGGTAAATGAGATGCTGCTGGTGATGGAGGAGACGTGCGGTGGGCTGGAGTAGATCGAGGTCTGGGTTTCGTTGATGYTGCTCAGGGTGAAGATGGGGGATTGGCGAGYAATCAGGGGGCTGGCAGTTGAGGCTGTAGCAGAGAGCAGGGCAGATAGAACGGTCTTCGAGAATTTGGCCATTATTATTATTTTAAAGACAAAAGTTGAGCTTTTATTGAGACTCGAGGAGAAGTTGAGAGTAGAGTTGTGAGGATAAAATCGAGATGCGAGATGATGGTGGATGAGATGTTGAGGGGATTTTCCCTTAGTTTTATATGTAAATTGGAAAGCATATCAATAGATGTACAGGCATCAGTTAGGCACKCTCTCGTATTTCTCCGGCAGACTTCTCTGGATAGCTTCATATTGCTGYTTGTCTAGTCAATACGATGCGGCRAAGTCCATCTCTCTCGCCGCAGTTCGCGCCCCTGCAAATGCTCCCGGCAAAATCGATATTCGCCAAAAATACATGCTGCGAAGCTTGTACCCATGTCTCAAAACGGCTGGATTTCGTAGGACCAAGCGAGGACCCCACTAGAAATCTGACCATTTCCACTCGATCGCACGTTTAGGGTCCGGAGCTTATTATCAACGAGGGCTAGGCAGCTACAAAAGATCTCATGAAAAGCTTGATCTAATATCCCTGCTGCAAATTATAGCTTTCTTATTGGGTGCCTCGTTGAACATGGGGAAGAAATTTGAAAGTTGTGGAAGCACTTCTTCGAGGGACGACTCGACAATGCTCAGATGATGATGGCAAAATATTGCGCTCTGTCATCGGGCACGCCGAGCTGCAAACACAACTGCAAAGACTTGAACCTCATTCGGCCTCGCAACCTGTCTTGAGCCTCAGACTTGCCGTCTTCAGCCTGTGGCGTTTTGTAGAACTTTAGAAAGCGAAGCGAAAACTGAATACGACCGAATAAGTGCTTTACTTGACCGCCAGTATCGGTAGGCATTTGCTAACGAGTACTACGCCCATGATGTGAGCGCAGGGCTTCAGCAGCAGGGCTTTGGCGGTGAAGAAGTTGAGTACCATTATGTGCACGCACTTCGTACAATTAATTTGTTGGCAGGGATCGCTTTTATTAACTTGTTCATTTGAGTCGTACTGTTTTCACATGCAAAGAGAATTAGTATAAGCTTGACAAGATTTCAGAAGGACTTGAATTGCCTACAGCTGCGTTTTGCCTAGCAAAGTGCGCCTGGTGATGTCATCTTGTGGTCGTTCGTATGAGCATACCACTTGAAATTGCTCTTTGGACAGTTCTCGATATTTGCTGGCAAAGTTTCTGAACTAGTGTTCGCCCTTTTCTTTCGCCTAGCTTCGAACTTCAAGCCCGTTGATGATAAGGTCCTCAAAAAATCTAGAAGGTGCCAAGGTAGCCAAACGAAAAGATCAGTGTCTGTTCCCGAGGAGAGATACTTGTCACGCTCTTGCCACTTGTTTGATCGTCATGTGTTGATCCGATCCACTTGGTCTGTAGAGAAGTGTCTCTTGAGGCCACCGACGACGACCGCTCAAATTTTGATGACAAGTCAGGACTATAGCAGACACGTCTGATGAAAGAGTCGTCAGTCCAAATATTTGTCCCATTTATATCGCCGTTGCTATGTCCTATAAGTCTCCGCGTATGCTCGTCCTCGCATTTCACACCTCCGGATGAACCAATTCAGGACCAACCAACTCGCTCCATGACCGGCATTATAGCCCAAGGCCAGAACATCACGGCCGCAACAACGGGGCCAAACCTATCCAAAAGCGTAACATTAGTTTGCGTTCATTTGGTACAGACTTGCTTCGCGAGTGAAGGGATACGAACATCATAGCAGTTCCGCCAACTCTTTTCCAYTGGGCACCCCATTCTGGCTTCGCACGACCAGAGGTCTTCGTGCTCACCATTGTCTCTATCTGCCGGACATGCATGGGCCTAGGAGCTTGCAGACGGGTGCGAGCGAGGGTTCGTGCGAGGGAAGACATGCTGTGCCGTGCGGGGTCGATGAAATGGTTAAGTATTACGACGAGTATGACAGGAGTAACGTCTGTATTCTTCTCCCCGTTCTGACTGCTGAAATGAATGAAGTGTTACGAAAGCTCTCGTGTGTATCCGGGTTCGCRGGCTTTGGAGTGAAGGAGAAGGAGGCGTCCGAGTACTCAGGAGGGAAGACCCCGAATCAGACCCCGTGCTAGTCTAAACAACGGCCCATCATTGCATAAAGTATCGGCTTTAAACTATATCTGGCAGGATTTTATTACCTCTTAGTGTTTTGTGAAGAAGTGATTGGCGGAAAGAGCTCGAAAATGAGGGGTAGCGCCGGGAGCCTATGCACCCCGGGTTTCAGGAGAGGGGTTAGGCTGTTGAGACGGAAATAGATCCAAAATAAATATTGATATGTTAGACAACTCCCATTTCCTTTGAGATTGACCATATTTTGCAGTCTGCTACAAATTGGGGAAGGAGGGGAGRTTTCGTTGTGTGCTACTTCCTCGTCGACTCTGGCGAATCAGCAAGCGCTGCTACATACTCGCTACGTCAACTCCTTCAAACACGAAGTACCGTGGAATAAAAGCAAAAATCATATCATTCCCCAGTCAGCCATGGATGGTTCCTCGACTCATCTGATCTCAAGGCTTTCTCCGCGACAAGGTCTTGAGCTGGCTCCAGTAYTTYGTGGAGCTCATTATYCCCTACACTTYGCAGAAGAAAGYGAAAATYGAAGGTTTTGAAGAATGGYCATCTTGTTGAYAYAGTGCAGGCTTGCTTAAGAATTGAGCCGATGACATCCTAGTCTCTAAGTGAAAGATTGCTCATAAAAAGGTTTCTCGCCCTTGCCATACGCGGTGCTTTCCACTAGGATTTCTCCTCTTAGCTGGGAAAGACAGGAGACGGCAATGCTGGCTCGGCTACACATTGAACAAAACAGAAGACAGCAAGATCGAATGATAGAAGGAGCATTGTGAAGACAAGTTCAAGCATCCTAGCTTCAACAAAAGAGTGCCTGGACYACCGGTAGGAGGAAATTGCGCTCCCAGAGACCCTTGAGATGCAACTTTGACTCAAGCTGTGGGACAGATTTCTCAAGTACTGTATAATAGAACAAACAAATAAACTCAAAGAATGCATAAAAGGAGGATCTATGAGCCGCAAGTAAATTTTGATTCCGTTGTGAAGTTTGGATCCTTTGATGGGGAGTATTTTGTAAATACATTACTTTTGATATGTAAATTTTCTTAAAATTAATTAAAATTAAAATTAAATATAAATCTTTAAAATTTTTAAAAAATAATATAAACCCCATAAGGTTTTTTTCTCTAAATATCCGTTATTCTATAAATAATCTATACTAGAGTTAGTATGTCTACAAATGCTTTACATCCCCTTTAATGCGGGGCAGTCGCGTTCCTGAATTTAGACCAGTGAAGCATTTTGACAACCTCAACACACAACACAACACAACTTCTCGAGCATGGAGATACGARCTCTARTCTCAAAGTAGACTGGCGATTCATCATCATGACTCGATTTCTAACGCCTTCCAAAATCGGCCTCCTGGCTCTGATTGAGCTCTACACTGAAAGCGCCGTCCCAACCGTATCCACCATTCCAGTCCTCAATTTCATCTTCAACCAACTCCTGCCAGCTACAATCAAATCACAGGCCCGAAGCCCCGGCTCTATAGACTCTCTCCCTTTCCTCCTCGACCTGCACGACTTTGAGACRCTCCTCGCCGCACACCCCTCCGCAGCAGGGCTTCCGGGCAGATCACTATGGGACAAGTTCCTCGAGAAGCTTTGGGGCATTGATACCCTTGACGCTTTACACATATTCTTTGAAAACCGAACGAATCTGCTAGCTAAGAGTCCCGAAGAACTTAAGAAAGACACCGAGGCCGACATCCCTCCACCCTCCCCAGACCTCATTCTCCTCTCGCGAACGTCGCCATTTGGCAGCTTCGTCCGCAGATCCAAAGTCGAATTTGACCGTCTACGATTCGGCGATGCTCTGTCATTATGGGTAGTGTTTGCGAAATGGAGGCAGCAGTCAAAGGTCTACTGGACCAGGAGGAATGGCGCGAGGGGAAGATGGGCCGGGGACAGAATGCTGGAAGAGGGTGAACCAACATGGGGACCAGATGCCACGGATATGCTGGAGCTTATAACATACGGCCGTGCGGATCTAGACGGCGTGGATGACGGTGTCAGCACGGACGATGTTGAGAAGCTGCTGGAGTTTCAGGTGGAGCAGATGCAGAGTGAGTACGCCACGCTTTGTCCTTTGGGCTCAGGACTGACATATTCAGAACTCGGTAATAGAATACCTTATGAGGTGAAAGATCAATTTCAGAGTATATTACAGGGTGGGGTCACGGTTCCAAGCTTGTCACATTATCAAAAGTGAGCTCTACCTCCGTCCTCATATGCCACCGATCTTGACCTTGCACAGCTTCCTCGATGCTTGGAGAGCTGGCGACTATCCCACATCCTTCGATAATCTTCATCGTTACTTCGATTACACAATGCAGAGCAGAGACCGACTCTTCTACCAATATGCCCTTATGAACCTCGCGGTACTCCAAGCAGACTTCGGATGCTTCGAAGAAGCCGTCGCAGCTATGCTCGAAACAGTCTCTACAGCAAGAGAGAACAAAGATATGCCTTGCCTGAACTTTGCTCTCAACTGGCTGTACCATTTTGGGAAGGCCCATCCGAAATACATCCGGAGATCCGAGTCGACGAATATGCTAGGCGTCGAGAGAGAGGGGCTCGTATTCTTACGGACGAAGGCGAAGGAGACTGGGATGTGGACACTTTGGAGCTCCTCGTTGCTGAGCGAGGCGAAGCTCGGCATGTCGAATGGCGAAAGTGTTGCAACTGCCTTCGAGAACATGGTGAAGAGCTCGCAGCTCATTATTGAGAAGAACATGAAGAGCATGATGGGACCACAGCTAGCAATTTCATCCTCGTTGTGGGGCCGGCTGGGTGTAACTCATTTATCGAAGGAACATTGCGAGATCTTTCTGAGCTCTCACTCTCGATATGCCCTGTTCGATGATACCCTAAGATTTACATGTCGGATAGCACARCTCTTAGCTGAAAAAGGTCAATACGATGAAGCGATGAGAAGACTGGAGAGCTTGGATGAAAACTCTTTGCGATCATGGAAAGTAAACCAATACTGGCTCAAATACCGTGGCATTCTCCGTCTAAAACGGGATCTCCACAGGAACAATCTCGATGGAGCAGATCAGCTTCTCAACCAGCTTTTGCAAAGCAACGGAGTCGATGCCGATCCGGATCTTGGATTCGAGATTAATGTGCTTCATATCGACTATCTGACCAGACGCACCGACTTCGGCCGCGCACTGGCAAAGATCGAGCAGCTAGCCTCAACGATGAAAGAAGAGGGAGACGACATCGCACTACGAGTGAAGCTGCTAGTCTTGAAAGCAGGCCTACAAGATAAATGCGGCCGTCCACAAAAGGGCTTCTCAGTCGCCGTTCGTGCAGCAAGCATAGCCTGGCGAGCGCGCCTCATCCCACCCCTCTGGTCCGCCATGGGAGCTATAGCCAATATCCTGAACTCTCTATCAGAATTTCGCGCCGCCTCCCAAATCCTCGTTGCCATCCTACCACGGGCTCTCGAATGCGAGAATTTCTCCATGAACGCGCAACTGTACTCCAATCTCGTGGATGCGCACATGGGCATGGCCGGACAGGCTGGCGCAGGGAGTTTAAAGCGCAAGGAGCACTTAACGTGGTGTTTGGAGTTTATCGGGAGGGCGTTTGATGAATATTCGGCGCTGGAGGATATTAAGGGGCAGTGCGAGATGATGGCGAAGAAGGCGACGATTATGAAGGTTGTGGGGGAGCCGGTGCTGGCTAATGATTATGCGAGTAAGTATTTGGACTTGAAGAAAGAGGCGGCGTTGGCGATGGCTTAGATATGATACCCATGATATAATGTATTGGCTCAAAGATATCCTACTTGTCGATTATRACATTTGGCAGGATTGCAATTGTCCCAGGTCCTGCAGAAGATTGTACAGCACGGAGGAATTTCGAAGYCACGGCTGCCGAAGTGTTTTCGACTTCTGAAATTGCTAGGATTCAAGGAGAAATGTACAGTCGTTCGTTCTATGCAGTTCCCCAGCCGATGTCACCTTTCTAGCCCCTCGCATCTACTCTCCATATCCCCCAACCCTTCAGCATCCTCCCACACCAATCTCGAGCCTCGCATCTATTCTTCCTTCTTGTGGTAGTTGACATTGTTGTTCCAGCTGTGACCTATCARCATCACTCCTGACCCATGCCACTCAAAGCCTCCCCGTTCAAAGTTCGTCCAGGAATACTTACAAGAGAGTCTGCGAAAAAGACAAGTCAGCATAAGCTCAACAATCAATCCAGCCTAGGACATGAGACAACTCACCTTGTCCCCATCACCCCAGAAGAAGTTCTTTGTCCGGATGTTCTGGTACGGGTACTCAGGACGCTCCTCAAGCGGCGGCATATGCCCCCAGTGGTTCCAGTGYTCGTTCCAGAGATTCCACGCGTTGACGCCTGAGATCAAGAGTGCTGGGATCACCGCACTGTATCGCGTCCTCCGTTAGCCCTTTGTCTMCTCGATATCATCGGACTACTTCTTGTAGGGGTCTTACTAGATGGACAGCTTGCGCCAGAGATCTGCCAGGCACTCATTAGCGAGGATAGAAGAGGGAGGGAGGAAGGGAGGGCAGTACCGGAAGTAGCAGCAGCGTGGGCCTTGACGGCCTGCCTCTCGCGGTTGAAGGCGTTGTCCTCGGCGCCGGTCAGGGTGGACTCGGTGTGCGCGGCACGGCGCTGGACAGCTCGGCGGAGAATGGGGGAGCGCATGGCGCGCAGCATGGTTCGTTGGGGCAACATCGTGGGTGCGTGGTGGTGCTTCAATTGAGATTCGGAATTGGAGGAGTGAGGTCGTACGTTCTTGCTACGGATGCCAAGATATTACACGTGATCTAGATGCATGCTGACCTCGGGGAAGCTTCGCGACAGCTTTCGCGCGTCTTTGGGAAGGAGCGTGTCTTGACGCTTTGCYGTTTCCAGACCTGCTGCCAGCGAGGCTTCCAGGCTCTGGAAAGGGGATGAGGTGCCGTGAGCAAGGCTGACATCCGCAAAGCCGTACGGCAAGCTTCACGACGATGGAAGAAAAGCGGGGGTTCCGAATCACGACGTGGAACGGTGAGYCTTGACATCAGAATGCGAGAGCCTGGAATGAAGCTGATGAACTGGCAGTCAACGGAATAAGGTATGTCGTAACCAAACTTCCAGCTCTGGCAAGAGCTTTGTGTCAACGTGGACCAGGAATCCGTTTGGGTACCCGCCATGGCGCCAAGAAAGGACCTTTGCTGTAGGTGAAGCCGCAAATCGTTTGTCGAAGCAGCGTACTCAGCGGTGAACAGGCCATGTTCGATATCCTGGAAGCAGATATCGTGGTCATGCAAGAGACAAAGATCCAGCGTAAAGATCTCAGCGACGATATGGTCCTTGTTCCCGGATGGGATGTGTTCTTCAGTCTTCCAAAGCATAAGAAAGGTACGGATCTCTCTTAACGGCCGGGGTACTTCTCTAACGCATCTTYAAGGATACTCCGGAGTCGCCATCTACACTCGCAATGCCACCTGTGCCCCCATCCGCGCCGAGGAAGGTATCACAGGCGTACTGACCCCTCCCAACTCCACAACAAGCTTCCGTGACCTCCCCAAAATCCAGCAAATTGGAGGCTACCAAACCGCCAGCCAGCTCTCAGACTACGAGTTAGATGCTGCTACTTTAGACTCGGAGGGCCGCTGCATGATCCTCGAATTCCCCGCTTTCGTCCTTGTTGGAGTCTACTGCCCAGCCAACCGTGACGAGACACGCGACGAATTCCGCCTCGGCTTCCTGAACGCCCTCGATGCTAGAGTACGAAATCTCGTGGCCGTAGGGAAGAGGGTATTCTTGACAGGCGACCTGAATATCCTTCGGGACGAGCTAGACACAGCTAAACTAGATGAGGTGTTGAAGAAGCAGGGCATCACAGCTGAAGACTATCTCGCGACACCTGCAAGGCGAATGTTCAATCAGTTGTTGGTAGGTGGCAAAGTCTTCGGAGAGAGGGATGAAGGAAGAGAGAAGCCAGTGATGTGGGATATCTGCCGGTCGTTTCATCCAGATCGTAAAGGCATGTTCACGTGTTGGGAGCAGAAGATCAATGCTCGGCCAGGAAACTTCGGCTCACGGATCGACTACGTTCTCTGTAGTGAAGGATTCAAGGACTGGTTCTGCGACTCTAACATACAAGAAGGATTGATGGGCTCGGATCATTGCCCTGTCTACGCCGTATTCAAGGATAAAGTGAACATCGATGGGGCGGAGGTTGATTTCAAGGATCTCATGAGCTATGGAATGTTTTTCAGAGGCAATAAGGAGCGAGATTGGTCAACCAAAGATCTTCTGCCTATGTCTGCGAAACTCATACCCGAGTTCGATCGCCGCCGAAGCATCCGAGACATGTTCACCAAAAATCCTTCGTTGCAAACTAAGGAGAGTTCTGTCTCAAATGCCGAGTCTGTAAAGGATGAAGAGAAAGGGCAAGCATCTGCGTTAGGAGGTGTTCTCCGGAAAGAGAAYSCCCCCCCGAAGGATGAAGATACGAAGACGCCACCTCCAACAGAAACTACCACAGCAGCGGAGACCAAGACCACGCCTATGAGAAGTCCTACCAAATCAAATTCCAAACGGCCAAGCGAATCAAGCAGTAGTGCAGCTAGACCTCAGAAGCGTGGCAAGACCGGGAGCTCCGCAAAAGGCGCATCAGCTCAGAAGGCACAGTCTGGAAAGGGACAAAGCAATATCATGGGATTTTTCAAACCCAAGGCACCCCAACCGATCGAGTTGAAAGAAGAGGAAGATCCAGCGATGTTCAATGGCGACCCTGCATCGGCTAAAAATACAATCTCCGCGACCTCAATTGATGAAGCTCCTCCAGCTCCAATAGAACCCAACGATCCTTCTATCGAGAACTTAGAAGGTGCAACACCAAGCAAAGAGTTCAATCTAGCCGAGCAGAGAGATGTCGTCGATCCCATCGTGGCGAAGGAGTCATGGTCGAAACTTCTGGCAAAGCGRGCCGTTCCAAAATGCGAGCACAACGAGCCGTGTAAAAGCATGCTCACGAAGAAGGCAGGTGTAAATTGTGGCAGGTCATTTTATATGTGTCAACGGCCTTTAGGGCCTTCTGGACAAAAGGAGAAGAACACTCAATGGAGATGCGGCACGTTCATATGGAGCAGTGATTGGACTGGAGATGGTTCATGAAAGAAGGGAGCTTGAAGAGCCTTCACGACGCTACCGCGTCTTGATACATCTTATATGGAGGTGAGAAAATCTTTTGATGGGTTCCTGTAGTCTCTCGCTGACCCTATTTGCCGCAGATAAGGTCTACCTCCTCCAAGATTTGAAACCCAAACATACTATGAGCTCACATGGAGACATTCAGGCCTACACTGAACGATGAGATAGTTGATTAGATGTAAGATCGCTCCAAGATATAGGGGCGGCAGTCTCTAAGTTTAGGCGGAGGAAAGTGATTGGGTCAGGTGTTTATCTGTTTGAGTCCATCTCTCCTCGGCGCTCACGCAACGACAGGGTGGGTTGCGCACTGAAAAGAGGATATTTCAAGCTAGTATCAGTACATGTACATCTTAGATACCAGGCTTCAAATAAAAAGATACTCTCAAAGCAGGCATTGCTAAACCCTCCTGTCGCGCCTTCCCCTGAAGACCATCTCACACTTAAGCTTCACCTCCTAACACAGCACACTTACATCACATTTAAGTAAACAAGACCCAGACCCCGATACCATCCAATCCCCCAACCTTCCCCACTTCATCCCCCAAAGTGCCTCTCGCATTCACATCCTCATTCACACATAACATAATTGTGTCCTCTTCGGCTCTCGCTTACGCGAATTATGGCCGAATGGCAGAAAAACTCTTTTCCAGCCACCAGCCAATTCCCAGCCCCCCGAATTCATAATTCAATTCAATCTGGTGTGTTTTGCGCTGAGTTTCACAGCCACCTGGTTTATGGGATCTGGGGGATTGGGTATATTTTTAAGRGGATGTTGGGTGCGTGACGGGTGTCCCTGAGTGAATAGGGGAAGTCACGGCCGCAGAGTGGGAAGTACTTAGGGATTTTGGAAGGGCATAGAAGATGTCACAGTGATGCAAAGTAGGTTATGCTGACGCAGAATTTATTACCATCTATCTATCGATCCCCCGCAATGTACAAGTGAAAGCATCCATGCCTCCCCATCGTCCTTCCCCATCATACAAACTCCTCTTTTCTCATCCCTTTCCTCCTGCTTGGRGAAACAAATTGCCAACCAAGGAAAATACAAAAGTAATGCAAAGAAATAGAGGAAAGTTCAAGTGACGGCCTGAGAACATGCAGTGATCAGAGTATGCGCGGCCGGTACAGGACTGCGTAGCGCAGAGATGTGCGATCTATAGAGGAGAGCTAAGGTACTGGAGAGCTGTGAGCGAGGTTGGTGGTATGGTGATTTTGAGGGGTGGGTTGGTTGAGGTGGTGTGTTGGAGCCTGTTGTCGAGATCTTTGAAGATTGATACTCTATTCAGGGTAAAGGATCCAAGTGGCAACTGAACTAATTCTCGAGCCCAAGGATCTCATCTAGATCAGCCCCATCAAGCCCTGCAGCTTCAGCAGGCGTCTGTAGGTAACTGTCGTAGATGAAGTCGCACATGTCAAAGGCTGGTGGCGAGTTATCTTTTGCCGTCTCAATTGCATCAGAAATCTTCTCTGACTGGGCGTAGATAGTGTCTTGGAGATCCTCTATCTCGGTCATTGCCTCTTCGAAGGGAGAATCTTCGGTTTGAATGGGTGCCGCAACATTGGGACTTGGCTGCTCTTCGAATTGCTCTAAGATTTTGCTCAGATCGTCGACTGATAGTTGATTATGAATCTGAACTGGCTTGTTAACAACGATGTTCGTAACATTTCTGCTGCGTCGCTTGATTTCTGTAGGTCGTCGGTTTCGAGCTCTGTAGCCTGGATGCCTCTGACAATGAGCTGCTTTCTCCGCAGCTGCCAGGTTTGCGAAGTGTCTGAGGACAGCTGGGGGCTCCTGTCGCCACATGCGCCCAATGATCTTAGCTATATAATGTCAGCATAGTGCATCTATAGAATGGATAGAAAAACCTACATATCTCGGATGTGTGCATTCCTGGGTTTTGTGCGACGACTTCTGGATGCTTAGATTGTCGATAGAGAATCCACTTGTTTCTTGGCTTTGGGATCTTCTCTGAATTGACTTGCGATTGGGGAACGACTGGAGGTGGAGTTGGAGGATTGATGACAACTGGAGTGGTATACTGAGCGAGGTATAGTGTACTCAGACCGGTAACTGCATCGACATCCTCCTGATCATTCACTGGCCCGATGCGATAGACCAGCTGGTTGATGTCAAAGTGCACGAATACACTTGTTGCGAGATTGTCTCTGTGCCAATCGTCAGAATTGAACATTTTGAAGTGTAAATAGGATTCATACCTCAATGTCTGAGCAATGGTTTGAAGCACAGATTGTCCCATTCGTATGCCCATCCCTCTGGGAAGGAGGTACACCATCTTTCCAGACTGCGACAAGATCTGCTGTTGTTGCTGGAGTAAAGTGCGAAACTGATTTTGTTCATCTGCTGTAGCACTCTGGAAAGACATCGAGAGGAGGGAGTTGATGAAAGAATGCGCCATTGGGTTGAGAAGAGAACTGGTTCCGGCTGCTACGGAGAGGTGAGGTTGAGCCATTACGATGGGCCTGAGAGTTTTTCTGAAACGGAATGTAGAGTGTTGTATGAAGTTCGTGTTCTTAGAGGGTAGGACGAAGATGTTTGTGTTGTGCTCGAGTGCGTTGACGTTGAAAGTGTCTGTTGTTCAAGTCTGGGAGATCTACTTGAGGAATAGGGAATGCAAAGACTACTAGCGAGGTATTTCACGCTAGATGTGGCTGGGGCTTTTCTTCGTGGTGAATTTTTTGTGGTGAATATGGTGAATCTCACGAAGTCGGTCGAGAGCCCAACCCCCCAAGTCGCGCTCCAGTTTGAAACTCGGCCACGGGCGGTTAACACGACTTCCATCAAAGATCATCCACGGTCAAGGCAATGTTTTATTAAGCCATACTTAGCAGAACTTTTCTTAAAGTGTCCTTAAGACGCTAAAAAAATAATGCCTTGCTCCTGTAGACAAAGCTAAAAGTCCGCAAGGTCATCCGGCATTCAATTTAACTTGCAAGTACCAAGAGCGGATATCTACATGAACAAGGACGGAAGCTCCTGCTTTAGGACCAATTTGTAAATATCGAGGATGCGCAATGCATAGCATCAGCTCACTTGATGTCTCTCGTAGAGCTACAAATCAATAATCTTAACTAATTTCATTGCTCATAGTGACACGCGAGACTTAGTAAAAGGCATTGGCGAGCAAATGTTTCAACTAATTTTTCTATGCTCATACGCTTGCATCTAGTGAAAACGTGGCGACAAGTCATATTCTAATAAACGGTAATCGACAAGAAAGTATTGCAAATAAAGTAGCGACGCTAGCTTGGAGAGCCGCTCATAGTCAGTTCGCCCATCACTCAAAAGCTTCTACATGCAGCACACGTCTAAGGTGACAGGGAATTATCAATTTGACCAACAGATCAAGTTTATACGTGGTATGATTAAATTTTGGAGCTGAGATTATCCTCGAGAACCTTGTTCAGGGGTTAGTGCTCAACGCTGTCAAGTTCAAAAGCTGCCATACTTAGCTTTGGCCTTTATTCCACGCCTATGTTTGAAATAGGATATAATCCCAAAGTTGTCTCCGCTTCAAAGGTGTGACTTTCAAAATGGCAAGGTTCGTTGCTCTGAGCACGAAAGTCTTGATGCTAGATCTGTATCGAATGAAGCTCGATGTGTGCATAGGTACTACGCTACCTGTGTCAGGAATATCCTTTAAGACCTCCTCCCGTTGTGAGGACCCCAAGCCTCCAAGCTTTTGTCATCATGAGCTTGTGTAGAGCTCTTGTCATTGATCAAACACTGATAATGAAATTAGTTTTAGCTTTGTGTCAGGGATACAAATTCAAAGCTTGCCGTCTGGGGGCGGGTAACCCTCCCGGATGTTCTCCACGATATTTTCCAAAGAATCAGGGTCGTAGATACTAAAGGACGGCCATCGACTGCCACCTGCTTGCATATCATCAAGATCAAAAGTTCCTCCGTCGAAATTGAAATATTCTGATTGATCTGTTGTGTTATGTAAACCCTCTTCAAGAAACTCTCCGATATTGAAAGCTGTCTCGTGAGGGGTAACTTCGGGAGCAGATTTGGCGTTTACTTCCCGAACAATGGTGGAACTAGCTTTATCTAAAGATCCCGATGCAGGAGTTGAGGCAAGTAGGCCTTGCTGAGGTACTTGGCGAAGGTTCGGAACGCCCAATGCAGTATTTTGGCCCGCTATTACGACTGCGTCATCTTGAGAGAGATAATCGTGGAAAGCACAGAGATGTATAACGTCCTTTTCCGTCAGATTGCTACTCATGATCTCGGAAGGAAATGTAGTGAGATCGGGGCGTGAGTCTTGATGTAAGCGAATAGACCCATCTTCGCTCGTCTCGACAGCCCATTGCATCCAGTTTAGGTAATCTCCAACGCTGATGATACCCATTCTAGGGCATACAACATCAAAGAATATGTCGATAGGGGCATTAGCTTTGCCGACTTGATCACGAATGCTTGTGTAAGCACGGGCAATGATGCTCCATTTTGCTTTGAATGGATCTTTATCCCACATCATCTTGAGTAGCGGAGAGGTATTTTTTTGCTGCATATTTCTGAAAATCTTTGAGTAGTATGCTAAACTCATATCAGTAGGAATCAAACTATTAATTGTGCAGGATACCACCCACACCGAAATGCCATCCACGAGTTAACTCCACGTTTCACCGCCTTGGATGTATGAGAATATTGATTTGAAATATTGAGGCTCTGTCTTGGGGGTCTCACTGGACTCTGCGGGTTCTGATGCATCTCTATTTGTTGCCTCGTGGAGTCGTTCGCTTTCTTTAGTGGCGAGACGGCGGCCTGTCGGGGGAGCGGCTGGGCTTCGATCCGAAATGGGAATGTCATGTTCATTAACATGCTTTTCAGACCACAGCGCCAGGTACGGTGGATAATTTAATACGGCAGTGACATTCTCACACGCTAAAGTGAAGTTTCTTCGTTGTATGTCGAGATGCCTGAAAGAAACTGTGGTATCACTCAAAGGCTGGAATGCTCGCCTAATACTTCGAAGTGCAACAAAGACTTGCGGATTTCGTTTGCATCTAGGCTCGATCAGCTATTTGTGTGGAGTGTCGGCAGGAATTTTATTGCGGGGCTTCGTCAATACCTGTCATTCTACGAGCTATATCCTGGCTGGGGGCTGTGAAATCGATTGAAGATACCAAATTACTTTTTTGACAGTAGCTAGCTTCAAGCCACATAGCCTGGGATGTGCTGAAAATCAAACACGGCAGTGGCGCCGAAAATGAAACAATGCGGAAAGACTGAGACTTGCCATTCGATCTGATTCATCATTTAAGGGTACTTCCGCTCGGTATCTGGGTCTACCATCTCCGCTCCTACATTGGAACTTATTAATAAAATGAGGCTTTGCTGAGAATTTTGCACGCTTAGAAGAATACTTGATACCTCGTGCTTTTCTACACGTTACAGCATCGCTTAATGACAACGCACCCTCCTATCTCACACCAACCTCCTATTCCTCCTGATACGAAACTTTCCTCATCTCACCCAGGTTCTTTCTCGCCGCCGCCAAAGCGTTCTCCAGCTGCAGGATCTCAACCTGTTTCCCCACATATTAGCATCACAGCTCTCTAAATCTCAAAGGGAAACTTACCTGCTGCTCCATCTCCTTGATCTTGAACTCATGCGCCCCCATCTTYGCATAGTCTACCTTCTCAGCCTCCTCGTCCCTGTCCGCGATCATAGCCTGCACYTGTCTGACGAGGCTTCGGCATGCCGCACCAACAGCCTTGCTTGCCTGTTCAAGCGACTCTTGGCTCTTGCTCATGAAGCCGGCCTTAACTCTACTGGCTCGACCGGAAATGACGGCGTCTGCGGTCTCGATTAAGGTATTCGTGGAGGAGGCRACGGCCTTAGCAGCGGAGATGAGACCTTCGGTCCAGCGGTTGTTCTTCTTGTAGAAAGAGGTCTTGTCGCTTGTGCCACGTCCTGCTTCGACGATTTCATTCTGTGTAATAGTAGCTGCCTTAATCAACTTGGCRATGGCGTTTGTGACGGCCATAGCAGCATCCAGGATTGAGTCGTGGATGCGCAGCTCATAAGTTGAGTAGCCTTCCCTGGGTTTATTTTTGAGTTTTGCAAGGCGCGCAGCCGCGGCACTAATTGCATCTGCGGCCTTGTTCAACTCACTGTCGACGAGGTCGCCCAAGTCTCCCTTGAGCTTGCCACTGTTGGGAGCGAATGCATCAACTTGCTTGTTCAACTTTTGTAGACTCATCAGGACCTCGTTGTTGCAGTTGATGACAACCTCGGTCTTCTGCATCGGATCCATTCCGTCGAGGCGGAAGCTTTGCAATCCACGGAAAAATCTGACAGTAGCTTGTGCAGACTGCCGAGCTCCGCTCGTAAGTTGATCTAATTTCTTGTCATCCGCCGCTAGTCGTGTAAGACCTTTGGTATTGCTGAGGACATCTGCGACGGAGCTCGCGAAGACGTTGATCGCACGAATGATCTCAGCGTGAGTGCTATTAGGGCCGTCGGCAATGAAGTTATTGAAAGCGGTGGCAAATTCTGTCGAACTTGACGACGCTTTTTCAATTTGGGAGAGGACATATGCTGGTGTGGCGTTCTGGTTACCTGCCTGCATCGAAGAGTCAAGCTCATACATAGCATCGTCGACTCGCTGAACACCACTCTGGAGGACTGAGTCAATGATGTCGTTGATCTTGCCGATGTTTGCCAAGAGCATAGCATCGATTTCTCCATCCAAGGCTTGATCGGTATCACCCTTCGACATCTCCAGCTCATTAAGTCTGAGCAGGGTATCGTCCAAGCTTTGCTTATACACCTCCAGCTCTTCTTCTCTTTCCTTCAACAAGCGCTCGGCATCCGAACCTCCTTCGCTGTACTTCGCATGGACATCCTCGAGAGCACGTGATTTMTTTCGCAATGCCTCTTCAAGATCCGACATCTCACGGTTGTATTTCGAAAGCATAGAAGATAGCTCGTTGCCCTTGCTTCGCTCCAGATTATCAGCACGGTCAAGTGCCATCCGCAGCTCCCGCTTAAGCTTCTCCATCTCCTCACGGTTGCCACCGGTAAGGCGATCCTTGTCGTGCAAAGCTCGATCTCTCTCTCGGATCATATCAGCAAGCTCCAAATTCTTGGTCTTGATTTCTCTCTCCAATTTCTCGCGCTTGTCGATCGCTTCTTGTGCAGAAGCAGCTTTGAGCTGGACGCCTTTGAACTTCTGAAGAAGGTCAAGATGCTCGCTTCGTAATTGGGAATACAGTTTCGCCAGCGCTTCGTACTTCGTCCGCCATGTATTGACTTGTTCCTGTAGCGCCTTGATCTGATCATCCTTACTACCAATTTGCTGGCCATAATTATTCTGAAGCTGCTGCATTTCGCCCTCAAGAGCCTTAATCTTTTGGTCATATTGCTGAAGCATCAGCTGGTCCCTAGCGTATTGTGCTCGAGCGTCAAAGTTCTCTTGCTCCAGCTGCTGCAAACGGCCGTTCGTTTGTTGCGCATATTGGTTCGCCAGAAGAGCTTCCTGCTCCCTCCTTTGYTGCTCTGCCAATTGCCGTTGTTGCTCCTCAAAGTCCCGCTGGGCTTGCAATTGCGCTTGCTGCTGAGCATAAAGTGCTTGTGCTTGTTGCGCCTCTAGAACCCTCTGCTGCTCTTCATATTCTCTATTTTGGCGATCCTGCTCGTTTTTCCAGAACTCACCAATATCATCTGGCTCTTGTTTTGGTGCCGGAGGAGGTGTAATCTTTCTTTCAATTTCTTGCTTCGGTCTTTGAGGTAATCGCGGCGCTGACTCGTCTTCGGAGAGGAGGTTTGGGGGTTCTTGTGGGAGTTTCGGGACTGTGATTAAGGATGTAAGATATCGTAGGTTGGAGCACTCGTAGTAGAATTTGACTAATCGATAATGTTGGGCGTCGTATCGCCCTCTGAGGGGCTCAAGAGCATCGTCATCGCCGGTGGCTAAAATGTTAGACAAGCTTCAATCTTCGGGGTCGCAAACCTTACTCGTATGCATAGCACGCAGCATGCTGGTAATGAACTTGTAGATTCCATAACTCTCCACCACCAGAGCTACCAGAGCTGATATCCTACACTCATTATTGCCCCCACCGCGGAAATGCGAGAAGATTAATTTCTGGAATTGCTCTATCCTGTCCTGGAGTGCCATCAAATCGGAGATAGTCTCATAACCCTCATTCGGGTCATTGATCCCCTTCAGACTGATGTATTCCTCGTATTCGAAGGTACCATTGAAGTCGGGATGCTGGCTATGGAACGAAAGCTTCGCCAAGAGGAAGTTCACATATTCCTTGATCAAAGGGCCATAGCCTCGTAAACCTTCTCCAGACATGCCTCGGTTCAGACTATCGATCCAGTTTCGATTTGCCATAGCCTCTCGCAACGTTGATGGGTGGCCTTCTTGTAGGACTTTGTGAACCGTAACTAATGCTTTAAATGTCTGTACTTCGTCCGCGAGAATGGGCTGCCTAGATGGTGTGATCTAGAGTCAGTCTACGATCCTTGACCCCCCGTGCGTCTTCTCCCAGTAGCCGCGCTCCCTAAAGAGCTTGTAGATCCCATATGGCCCCAAATCCTAGCACAAAAGAACAGCTTACACTTTCAGTCCAGCCCAAAAGGCCCCAGAGGACTTATGGTCCCACGTGTACACGATACAGCTACGCACATGTTTGCGTTTTGGTGCTGTCTCCTCGATGCTCGTAGCTTTCCGTATGTTGATCGCAAGGTCAGCTTCAGACCTAGAATGACGTTTAGTAGGAGTTCTTGATCTTGTATAGCATATATTTAGGAGCTTCCAAAGGCAACAAACTTGGCTTTGACAAGAAAGTAGTCACCAAGACCTATTCGTAAAGCCGACATTTTGGAAGCTCCCGGTGTGAGGAAAATTGGATACAATAAAATAAGAGAGCGCAGGCTACGAACTTTGTGTGGTCCACGTTCCGCGTGGTGGTTGCGTAGCTCAACGCCATGGTGAGGGAAGGCGCTTAGCGCGCGCGAGAAGGATCGCAAAGCAAAAAGGATAATGAGGAAAGGAAAGTGGGGAGGAAAGAGCAAGTTGAGGTCTGCGGGGAGGAAGAGATGGGAAGCTGCGCTGGGCTGGTGGTGATAAATGATRCGGACGATGCGGATATGGGAGGTAGGAGCCTTCTGCATGGGGCTTGGCAGGGAAGAGCTGCGTACAGTAATGTGGCGGTGCACTAGCTGTCYTCCAGTCTCCGAGTCTCCGGACACCACCACGACTAAAGTACTTTTTGTCCTCGCAAGATAATGCGTGAGGAAAGATACGAGGTATTTGCCAACCTGGAGCAATGGAAAGATTCAAAACCACTTACTTCGGTTGCTTCTTCAGCCTCGAACTTTGCGGAACTAAAGTTGTCGTCATGTACTCTCTCGCTTCTCCAGGCGCCCCAGCCAAAGCTATAGAGAGCTTGCTCAGGTAAGATGGCGAAACGAGGGGTATCATGTTCCAGTTGGAACATATCGTAAACATTGGAACATTGATTAGAGCACTGTGATCATGTCTTARCTTTCTCCTTAGCTGACTGTTCTCAAGTATCCCATTCACTTAGTACATGTAGGCATGTTTTGAGCACGAAGGGAACGATGAGTGACGCTACCTTCACCCATCAAGATACTGTGGTTAGATTGTTGATTGTATTCGTATTCAGTCGGGCCGCAAAGCCTGTGTTCATGATTTGTACCACCACCAAACTCCAAGAATGCTATCTATCAGACGCCAGAAATCCCAAATGGCCCATCCCCCAATAATCCCGATAATCCAACGCCGAGTATGTTACATTGTTTGCCCATCCATCGCACATCCAATTTCAAGTGATCTTTATCATCACGATCCTAGCTTTCGTGATTTATTGAAAGCCAGCGTCATCATCGCCTATGGTGCTCTTGACCCTTGCCTCCTCTTCTTGAGCTGCCATCCACGATGGAAGCTTATGGCCATCTTCCTCAGGGCTCCCGGGACTACCGGAGAGTACCCGGTGTGCGTGCCTTCGTTTAGGTAGGGGAGGAGACTTGGYGCTGCTAGGCGAGGATGGAGGTCTAGCCGTAGSCTCTTCCGCGTCGTCAGCATCTTCAACCCAAGGTGGCATGTACGCCGGCGTATCTTCAGTCACGGGCGTCGTAGGCTCCGAATCATTGACAGGAGCTTCGACTACAAGAAGGCCATCATCTCCCGCTTCATGCTCATCTTGCGTTTCGTCCCGGCTGCGTCTCTTTGGCAATGGCGGTGGAGGAATAGACTTCCGCCGGACATGGCCGTTTCCATTTGATTCATTTCCATCATCTTCATTTCTTTCAGGGGGAGTAGGTATGGGCTTCCGTTTCGGAACAGGAATTGGCGCTGTCTTGGAATTTTTGTCGGGAGGGGGTAGTGGTGTTCCAGGAGGTGGGAGAGGCTGGCCCCTTCCCATAATAAGCGGCCGTGCAGGTTTCTCCGGTCCCTCCGCAGAGTCTTCCGATCTCAGCTCTCTTTGTTTTTGTAGGTTTCGTCCCCATTTCATAGCTGTTGCAGCCGCAGTCCCTGCGACGGCAGCCAGCGTAATTCGCCTATTTGCCGGTTCCGTCGCGGAACTCTGTCCAGGCGAGTTGGTAGAATCTTGCCGTCTACCAAATGAGCCAAGTGATCCCAGTGATCCAAATGATTTGACTGATGGCGATTCTGATTTGAGGGAAGAGGCGCCACTAACACTACCGGGACTTGGCGGGTAAGAGCTGGGTCGAGACCCGCTGAGGATTCCTGAGACATTGGCACTGGGTTTCGGGGTCACATCAGTTTCTGTCGCTGCTTCTACATCAACACGTAGTGAATCTTGTGAAGACACTGATGACTGGCTTCCAGATGTATGAGTTCTCGAGGGCCGTGAAGGCGGTTCTGAGGGTGTGCCTRGACTGTGAGTCGGCGACTCTGCCCGTGAGCGAGCGGAGATTGCTGCCATGGCAGTCGCTGCATGGCTCTGTTCAGGTGGTGTGGAACTTTTGAATGCATCGGCATTGGTGATATCGGCTCTGACGACTGGCGGCGATGCATTCGTGAAGGAACCAGATCTCAACGCTCTTGGCTTATCAGTGACGGGTGACTTGGTCTCTACGCTTGTCGATGATCCGCCGTTCTTTGAGCCCCCAAGATTGAAGACAGACCTGGCAGCTTTCCGTGCATGGACTGACGAAGGAGGAGTTACGTCTGTTAGTGGCATGCTGTGGCTCTTCTCCATCTGGGGTAAAGCCTCGATCGATTCTTCGGCCCCTAACTGCTTTGACTCCTCATTTTCCAAATGCCCTACTTCATCAACATTGCCCTCTTGAGCGGCTGCGGTCTCTATATCTTGAGGAGGTTCGGGGGTCGTATCGTCGGCCCAGATCCCACCTCTCCAGGCCTTTTTTTCAGTATGGTAGAATGGAGAATCGTCCCAATTAGGAGACACCAAACTCTCCGCTACGACTTCCTTGATTCTATTCTCAATCTGGCGCAAAATTAACGTGTAGGTGATTTGCCGAGAGCTAACAATTGGCTCTATGGTCATATCGATCTTGGGCATAGTCGAGAAAGATATCCAGAACCGATTTGAAGGTGGTGGTTTTATCCTCATCATAGCATGACCCTCGAGCCTCTTCAGCACAACTGCTAGCAGCAAATTAACCTCTCTCGGCTTGAAGCGTGAACCCAGCTCAATACGCGCTGTCGTCGCGACCTCGATTCTGAAGCTGCCGGAGTACCTCACATCCGCCTCCACAACGAGCTCTCCATCCACCGTCAGATCCTTAAGCCGAGGATTTGTAATTATGGGTGCTGCTTCCCCGAGGTTTATGTCTCGTACGGTGATTTTCGAGAGGAACGAAGGCGTCTTGACTCGAGATATTTTCTTGGTGATCTTGGCTCGTATGAAGTCCTCAATTTCATGGGTCTTGTATAGGGCTAAAAATATCCTCCCAATAACCGCGTTGATCCATCTTGTCTGCATATGCTCCTCCGAAGAATGAAGTCTGCAGTAACCGTGTTAGCACTACTTCTTCAACAATGTGCAACACWAGCAGCTCACTTCTGTACGAGTGTAATGATATCCTTCACATCGTATTGTAACATCACTGGTGGATTATTCTTCCCATCCGGCGTCCTCTCTTGATTCCTCAGCATAGCGAAATAGAAGTCCTCCTTCTCAGAGCAATTCTCCGAAAACAGGTAGAACGGCTTTGAAGCTTTGCCATCTGGCGCAATCTCCCCAGCATCCGTTCTTCTCGAAAGACACAGAGCGTTCCTCTTTATAAACAGCTCTCCCTCCGGAGTCTCGTCCCCGCCAGAATATATGCTAACATTGTGATGTGCCAATGAAACCACATGTCTGACTTCAAGCTGTTCGTCGTCATCGAAGAGCATAAGATGGCCATGCCTGGAAACCCCCAAATATTAGCCACAGATCTCAGAAGGATTCTAAAAGTCAGAGACAGCCTGTTATACCTCAGCACAACATAAAACACATTTCCACCCCTCCTCGTCGGCCGTCCAGCACCCTTATTATCCAACGGACTCGTATTCTGTCTGCGATCAAAAATACTCCTATACATACTCTGATACACGCTCGGGCTCGGCGCCGACACCGTCGTCGATCCCACGGGCGTYGTCCGCTCTGGAGGCTTCCCATTCACGCCTCCAGGCGTATACTCTCTGCACACTGCGAAATACCCAGCCGCCACGTCCGCCTCGCGGGGCGTCCGGGGCTGGAACTTCTCCCCCAGCGTCTTCTGCACATTTCTAATGGCATCGACATCGTCTCCTTCCCGTACAAGCTCGCTGTGCGGTTCTCGGTCTGCGGTGTCGTCGTGGACGGGGAACGTGAGGTAAGCGTRAAGCAGGACGGCGCAGATGAGGAGCGGGAGGAATGTGATGCCGCCTAGGGTGTAGATGAAGAGGAACCCCAACAGGCCGCCCATATTGGCGTCTGTGGCATGTGGGGATGTGTTGGTGGGCAGCGAGAGGCGCGGATTGGTGTTGAGGACAGCTTCGAGGAAGCACGGCCAAGGCAGTCAGGCGCCTCGGGACGGGACGACGCCTCGCGAAATAGCCTTTGAAACAACGTGGATGTAGACATTAATTCCCAGCCAATAGAAATTAATTAGCTGAACGAGTTAAAGTAGCTTGCTTGGGCGGCTCAGTCGGTGCACCGTGGCTTTTTGATAGGTGATGGTGATAAGCCCTGGGTGGCGGATTAAGAAGCAAAGTTGTGATAAGTGAGAAACCACTTCAGCTGAGGAACATAGGTTCCATTTCAGCTGAGTGATCAGCTTTTGTATAGGAATCAGCCAGAGATCTGCTCCTTTGATTTCTTATCTTTTCTGAGAGATTTATCTGCGCGGGTTGCACCTGCCTGCAATACTGCTCCGTATCTCGCAAGATCTGAACCCCACACTTTCGCCACCACCATAAATGGTCCAGAGCTTTCAATGGAAAAGATGAAAGTCATTACTATCTTCTATTCCTACATGAAAGCCATTTCTCTTGGGTATATTGTATTCCATGCTCCATTCCCCTCCCTTCCATCGCTATGCAAGAATCAAAAATGACCGCCCATGCCAGCCCAAACGCCACCCTTCCATATCTACCACTCCAAATCCGCCAGGTCTATAATCATATTACCTAGCTCCCGCATCACCGGTTCTGAAATGCCTCTCTCTGTCTTCAGCCTAGCTTTCTGCCTAGTCCTAGTGTAGAAGACTGGGCAATCTTTGCTATCGCATCTCACCTCGTCCAAAGGCGACAGCCCTGAGCAGCTCTGGCATATCCTTTGCAGATTCATGAATCTCTTTTCTTCGGCATTAAGTCTTGTGCGCAGCGCTAGTAATGAGCGCGGCTTATCACTCAAGCAATTAGGACAGATTGAACCCTCAAGCTCGAGTTTGTCCCTGCATACCAAGCATGAAGAGGCCTTCATATAAGACTCCAGGGTCTTCTTGCTGATAGCAAGCTCCTTGGACTGACCTTGAAGCTGGAGATTTGTATCTACCCTCCGAACACGTTGAAACTTGGGCATCTCGTCATACCAATTCCGTACATTTGCTCCAACAAGGTTGAATATACGCTCTAAAGGCGGTATCAAGTTCTTCGAGATGTAGTACTCAGCATCGAGGTCACTGTGATCGTTCTCAAGAAGTTCTTCAGGAGCTACACATCGATCGATCAGTCGAGCGCCGGGAGCTCCAGTGATAACAACGTAAGGCACACGCTCGCCATACTGAGGCTCCGCTCGGGCGTCCTCCAGCATCCGCTTTGTGCTTATGAGGGCACCTGGGGGCGGCGGACCTTTGTCGCTGTATGTCCCAAGCTTGACTTCTCTCGCAAAGCAGAAGTCTTGAATGGAAATGGATCCCTTCATGATCTTCTCGCACTGTTTCTGGAAATAGGCTTTGACTTGGCTAAGATCAGCAGTTTGGAACAAGATCTTTAGTGCTCTTTCTTCGATCTTCTGTTCTGCAGGCGTGCCATCTCTGCGTACTGTTTCGATGCCCTTTGCATCGAAGTCTGGTTCTATTTGGTTCCTATGCTCGTATTTGTAGCCCACGTAGCGCTTTTTGGCTAACAAGACACACGGCAAGTAGACCTTCTCGAACTTCAGCTTAACTGGGCGTGGGTTCATGTTGGTGACTGTCTTCGCGATTTCCTCGCCAATGTCGAAGGCTTGATCCTTAGTACGGCCTTTCAAATAGATAAACAGACTGTCGGTGTCTCCATATACCACCTCAGCTCCCCATCGTTTGACAGAGTGGATGAGAGCAATGGCTTTCTCCAGCGTCTCTCTACCAGTCTGAACAATACTGTCTGCGATCTCAGAGCAGGGCATACGACCCGAAAAGGAAGCAGAAGTGTATCCGTACGTGACATTGGCAATGAGCTTTAGCGCAAGCTGCCTGTTGTTTAGCAGCCGTTGGAGTGCCTTGTCTTCTTTGTCGGCTTTCATCCCGCTCTTTACCATTACTCGAGTTTCCAAAATCTCTCCCAACATCTTAGCCAGTAGCGACTTTCTTATCTCAGGTTTGGTATACATCATACCATTTGGCGCAATATTGATGTGGTCCTTGAGAAGCTCAAGTAGTCGCTGCTGCCTCCTGATTTCCGTAAAGCCCATCTTATTCGTGCCTCGCCAATTCACAACTCGCCCAAGGAACGTCGAATAGCAGTAGTTGTAGGCGATCATGACACTTGGGTACAGACTTTGGAAGTCTAGGACAAGCAGTGGGCTGTTGTAAAATGCACTTTGAGGTTCCATGACCAGTGGCAAGCAYTCCAAAGCATTTTGTCCGCCAACTTGCTTCCTGCTCGGGGATACAAGCATGAAGTTCTCAGGCTTTGCGATCCGGAACATCAGAGACTCGACTTTGAATTGGGATCCTCGAGAAAAGACTGAGAAGAAGTCAACTCCAAGTAATCGAGCTTGCTCACTCGTCCTTGCAATCAGTTCATTCTGTTCAAGTATCTCYAGGTCGAGTTGAACTCGAGATACGTAGTGGTTGACGACTTTCGCCAGGTCTCGAGGTCTGCCATTTGTATACCAACTCGTTAAATCGGCCCAGGCGAAATGCGGGATTCGACGGTGGAGAAGATGGAATGCTACATTCTCCATAGTGTACTGGAGCAAGTTCAACTCACTACGCATGGCTCGCCAGATGTTGATCATATGCCTGCCAGTGACACGAATCGTAGAGGTATGGTTGAARCCCCACTTGTCGTTCTCCTTTCCAAACCTTCCGTGAGACTGGGCTCTCATACGGGAAAATTCGTCGCAGAGATTGTAATCGTATTTCAAGCGGGCGCGCTCGATCAAAAATCCCCATGAGCTGCCATGAACTTCGTAGCCTGTGAGAATATCAGGATCATAAGTCCGCACTAGCTCAACCATCCGGATCATGAGGTCAAGCTCCGACTCCTCTCGTAGAACTTCAACAGCTGCCTGCTTAGCGATCCTTTGGGTCGTCTCTCCGTCCTCTGATAGGTTGATTATGCCAATTCGAGTGCCTTCTGCAGGGCCGTTGCTCGTAAGAGTCTCATCATYAGACTGGAAACACCAGAATATACATTGAACCTCATCTTCCTCTGGATTAGGCACAAAGTTAGCTCTTGTATTGACATGAACCTCTAAACTCATCGTGCTCATGTACTGAACTTCGTGCTTGACGCTCGTTGTCTTCTGGTTCTGTGTGTACTTGAAGCCATGCTTATTCTTCTGCGTTGGGCCGTCGATCTGCGACAGCTTGCCTTTGCGTGGACTTGGYGCTGTTCTCGCAGTAGCAGCAATCTTCGCTTTCTCTGCTCGGTGGGTCTTCTCTTGGTCACGGCACCATTGATTGACCTCAGCATATGTTGACGGTGGCTCTGCAACCGACCAGCTTCGAATGCTGCATTCGCGTCTTCGTCGTTGATATTCTTTTTCCTCTTTAATTCTGTCTGGAACAATGCCCGGCTTCTCCCCACGGCTTGCGTCTGAGGTGCCAGTCGGGTCGAAGTCGGGAAGAAAGGGGACGGTCAAGCTTTCAAGTTTGAATTCTCTGCCGGCATATTCTCGCGGGCGGTCAGGGACATCGAGCTCGTTACTGTAGTAAGCATCTTGGTAAATGACAGACGGTGTCTCAAACTCCTGGATAGTTGTCTCCACTGATATATATGACGGTGGAAGCTCGGCCATTGCTAAAAGGTTCCCTTTTCCTGTCTCTCTAAAACTATTTCGAATACTCTTAACGACCTTCAATATTTGTGTAAATTGTTTCAACGAGGCTGGCTCGGTACTAGATCCCAAGGAAGTAGAGCGTTTGATCGGGCTCTCGGGAGTCGACAGAAGAGGATCGAACGAGACATGCTTCTTCCTATCAATGGGTGTAGGCTGCGAGGCGCTCTTCTGGCTCAATCTCAGAATGGTATTGGGGTCATTGGGGTCTTTGACAACTAGAAAGTTGAGAGGTTGTGTCGACGGTCTTTCATTCGATTTGAGAGACTCTTGGGACGATCTTGCAGTAGGCGGACTCCTTGTAATCCTAGAAGAGCCATTTACGGTGGGTTGTTTCGGTTTCCAAGTCCTGCTTCCCCGCTGGCCGTCTTCAGCTTTTAGCACGGAAAGTAGCTCAGYATTCGTATCTGCAGACTGAATATGGGTACGCTGGCCTCTGAAAGCTTCAGGTATATTGCCGACAGACATAGAGTCTTGCTCAAGTGGCTCGTCAGAACTAGATTTTTGGCGCTTGCGTGGAAATTCAGCGAGCTGAACCGGAGACTCCGATCGTTTGGTGGACTTATGCGGCTCTAGTGTCATTTGCGGAGGTGGTACTGTTTTAGAAACCGCCCCGTTTCCTGTGTCAGATTGACTCGACGTAGAGTCTACGGGTGCAATTTTGGCTTCTCCAGACGGACCGGCTGCATCAGCACCAGAGAGCTCCGATGAGCTTTGCCAGATGTTCTCATCAGCTAGATCCAGGAATTGGCCCGCAAAAATATCTCCGCCCGGACGCGATTCATCATCAACTTCATGTTCAAGCTTCTTCATATCGTTAGACTCTAGGTGCTTCTCTTCCACCCGATCTCCTTTCTTCCTCTGAGAAAGCTCAATCTCTCGCATAACATCTTCATCGGAGTCGTAAGGTAAGTCGTCGTCTTCATTTCCCATCGCGAAAGCCATCATTCGTTTCTCATCTACCTCCCTTTCCTCATCTTCATCATTCATATCGTAATCGCCAACAGTGCCTTCTCCAGGGGCGATGCCAAGAGCCACACTTAAATTCTCAGGATAGAGATCTTCGACAGCCTCTAGTGATGTTCTCACCGATGAGTCGAAAGGCGCGGGCTTGACAAAAGTACTATATGTGACTTCAGCACCATCACCCTTGCTCTTCTCGTCTACGATCAGAGACATAATTTTCTCTCGATACTCCTCCTCGTGGATCCATCCTCCAGGCTGAGAATGTCGCGGGTCAGCAGACATTGGAATCATGACTTCCGGTGGAAAGGGGCTGCTTCCTGGATCGGGATTGGACATTTGCGCTTTTCGCCGCCGGGTTTCATCTCTCCAGAGTCCAGCCATACTGTGAACCAGCTTCTCATCCGGGGCAAGCGGATTGAGCCTTTCGATGAAGTCGTGGTGAAGAGGCCTTGGTTTAATATCTTGCCGATTCAATATATCTTGAACGCAGATATCTACCTCGATGGGGCAATGGCTCACTCGCGGGAGTTCATCCTCTCTAGACACGAGTTCTCTAGGAATTGACCGATCGTGCCATAAATGAGAAAGGTTGCTCATTTCCTCATACTGAGGCAACGGACTACGGAAAGTCGCTTTCCTACAGTCGATGTATCCGCATCCATACAAATTGTAGTCGGCCATCCATTGCAGCAGATACTGAAGATGTGCCTCATACGGTTGGAAGACTTTCTTCATGACTACTCCTTGTCGTAGGAGATCTGCAAGTCGCGTCATCGTCATAGGGTTCAGCATGTATATTTTCAGATAGTAGCTGTATCCCACGTGAAATCCGTAAAAGGGAATTCCTTTGACAAGGGTGATACGGGCTACATATTTGGCGTTGCCATCGTACATGTTGCGCCTGTAACTGACCGCAAGCGCGAAATCGATCGACAGGTGAAGGCGATGAATGTAAGCGCCGACTGAGAGAGTCAATAGGGGATCTTCAAATTGAGAAGAAGAGCATACCATCATCAGGAACGAGACTGCCCGTATACTCGATGTACAAATATGGGAAGGCTCCATGTATATGAGCGCAAACCTTTTGGCCCGTCTCGGTTGCACCAAAAACTCTTATGACAGGCACTTTCGGCTCTTTATGAATCTGAGAAGACTTGACATTATTTCTCAGAACAGGGTCGAATTTCGTTGGCGTCGCCTGGTAGTTGTCTACGCAGTTGAGCCGGACCCTGAAAAGATGGTCCATAATTGTCGCAAGACTCAGTCAGGTGGTCGCAGCGTGTCGCCAGCCATAGCTGATAAGGTGAGGAGGGAGAAGACGAAGGAGGGATCAGAGGAGTCTATTGTTGTTGTAGGTGACGCGCTGAGTCGCGATGTCACGAGCACGAGTAAGTAGAGGGATGAATTTACGGTGACCTTTACCGCCACACTGCTATTGTTGCAACCTCGACGAGAATTTGGCAGAGTGGATTTCAATGATAACTAAAGAGCCTTGAAAGACTATTCATCAAACGTTAACAACGCTCCCGAAATTTCTTCAAGATCGTTCATCTTCAAATCCTTCATCCACCAGATCGCTGCGTAAAAATAGACCGAGGAAAGAACCTGGTCACTAGCGCCCACCGTACTTCAGCCTTCTAGGTATTTTCCAGCCGCCACTATCAACACCTCCCCAGTCCAGTATCTCAACCTGCCCCTCCACTCCACATACCCTTCAAAATGCCTCCAGCAGGTACCCAACCGCGCAAACCGCCCGCGCCCTCCGTAGCCAACAAAGAAGCCAACGAATACATCCCCTCCTTCATCTCCAAGAAACCCTTCTACATCGGCGACGACGACGACTCGCAGAACGACTACCTCGAGCATCAGCGATTACAAAAAGCGCAAGAGCAAAAGCTCGACCAGTCAAAATGGTACGACCGCGGCAAGAAACTAGGGCCCGCAGCGACAAAATTCCGCAAAGGAGCTTGTGAGAATTGCGGCGCGATGACGCATAAGACGAAGGAGTGTCTGAGTCGTCCGCGGGTGAAGGGCGCGAAGTGGACGGGGAGGAATATCCAGGCTGATGAGGTGGTGCAGGATGTCAAGCTGGGGTGGGATGCGAAGAGGGACAGGTGGAATGGGTATGATAGCAAGGAGTATAGCGCGGTGGTGGACGAGTATGCGCAGATGGAGGAGCTGAAGAAGGCGCGGGATACGGGGGCGAAGGAGGATGGGGAGGATGAGGGGGAAGATGGGTTGAAGTATGCGGAGGAGTCGGATATGGGGAGGAAGCAGCCTACGTCGTCGAAGCAGTTGCGGATAAGAGAGGATACTGCGAAGTATCTGCTGAACTTGGATCTGGACTCCGCGAAGTATGATCCGAAGACGAGATCTATGGTGGACAGTGGAGCTACTGCAGATGCAGCAGCTGCTTTGGTTGCCGAAGAAGGCTTCTTGAGAGCGTCTGGAGACGCTGCCGAGTTCGAGAAGGCGCAGAAGTATGCTTGGGAGTCGCAGGAGAAGGGCGATACGAAGACACATCTTCAAGCCAATCCTACGGCCGGAGAATACTATCGACGGAAAGAAAAGGAAGAAGCAGAGGCCAAGAAGGCGGCGCATAAAAAGATACTTCTTGAGAAGTACGGGGGCGAGGTGAACCCCTCCGCCGCTCTGCTACGAGACGCAGCTGTCACAGAGTCTGAGAGATACGTCGAGTATGACAAGTCTGGCGCTATCAAGGGAGCCCCGAAAGTCATTGCCAAATCGAAATATCCAGAGGATGTACTCATCAACAACCATACATCAGTCTGGGGGAGCTGGTGGTCAAACTTCAAATGGGGCTACGCGTGTTGTCACTCTATGGTCAAAAACAGCTACTGCACTGGCGAGGAGGGAAAGAAGGCCTTTGAACAAGCTGATCGTATGCGGACTGGTGAGGGTCCAGCAAGCGAGGAGCCTGCTAAGGAGATCGAATGGCCYTCGAATGGGACTGCTAAGGAAGCAGCTGAGGAGGTAAGCTCTCAAGTCGCTAAGAAGCGGACAATGGATGAGATGAAGGGTGAGGTCACGGAGGAGGATATGGATGAATATAGAAGGAAAAGAACAGCCGCAAATGATCCTATGGCGGCGTTCCTGGGCAAGGATGAGCTGATACAATAGTGTCTGAAAAGGGTTGAATTTATCCACTTTAGCGGGCATCGGTATGCATTGGGAAGGAGTATATTAGTATCTAAATTAGGTTCACATCACGGTCATTTGATTGGACATTTTGGTTGCTCAAATGCTGATTGCTATGCTTGACTGTAACGCCTCGAGGCATAAATTACACTCAATGTCCAGTGACAAATTCCAGGTCATATCAGCGCCCCATAGCCACCAGAACCATTTTTCATTCATGAAAAATCTACTCCTCTTCTTCCTCTTCACCATCACCATCATCCTTCTTCTCCGCCGCCTTAGCCTTCTTCCTGCGAACACGGCCAGGACGTCCACCGCCAAATGGCGAGCTGAGGGCGAAATCGATGTGCTTTTGGGAGTCGAGACGGACGACGAAGGAAGGGACGTTGACGATCTGCTTGCCAACACGGATGTGTCTCTGACGGATGAGGACACGAGCGTGGTGGATGGACTTGGCGAGACCGAGCTTGTAGACACAGGTTTGCAGACGGCGCTCCAAGAAATCTTCAATCTTCAAGGCCAACACGTAATCGAGCTTCATGCGGGATTCGTCGAGGACACCGACACGGACGAGACGACGAATGAGAGCGTTGCCTTCGAAGAGGCGCTTGGGGTCCTTCTCGTCGAGGGTGAGAAGTTGACTGCAACTTGTTAGAATGTGCGCAGAGCGATTGGCAGTATGGATTCGTACCGGGCAGCACGACGAATCTTGGAGAGGGTGAGCTGGACACGCCAGACCTCACGCTTATTGCGGAGACCATATTCTCCGACAAGCTTCAATTCGGAGTCCCTATGAGGGCAGAATCAGTGACATGTTCAGAGCAAGCTCTGCAACAGTGGCCAACTTACAAACGAGCAGACTCGAAGGCTGTAAGCAGTTAGCAAAATGCGCAAATGGGGCTGGAGAACTGTCTCGAGATCTGGAAGAGCTCCTGACGAGCGGAGGACGAGAGGCCGCTAGGATGAGCAGGATGGTAAAACTCACGTCTTCTCGGGACCTTGTAGGTCTTGGAGTACGATCGGGGAGCCATCGTTGCGGTGGGTGTCGACGGTTGGCGATGTTGTTGACGGATGGGGTTCAATCGAAATTCTTCAAGTCGGCGAAAGTTCTGTGTGGGCGACGCTAAAGAATTAGCGCAAGAGCGGTGTATCACGTGACTATGGACATCCTCCACGTTAGAAATCTCGATCCATTTTTGCTGGTTTATTTGTGGTCAAGAAAAACATTAAAATGTGCTTCTCAATAGGTAACGTTCATATGATCTTCGGAGAGCAAGGTTCTTTGCTTTCATTCTTGAGCAGCAGGTCCCCACGCGGTGAATGTAGCGATTCCCCTGCTTCAAGGTCAGTGCCCAAAATTCCTCRGAAGTATTGAGACATGATGGAGGTCTGGGTTCGTATAATTATTCTGTAGGTAGCCGTCTCGTATTKATTTGCATCATTCCATAGAAATGAAAGAGCTTGTGTAGCTACACCGTTTTGTGGGCCGCTGGTTCTCAGCCACGAATTTTCAAAAACGGAAAGTCTCAAAGCTGCGCAGCAAATTATCCATTATTGCATTGCCCCTCGTAGGCGTCTATATCTATATTCCCGATGCCTGCCTCGAGCGAGCGTGAGCCGTTCCTCGGCGTCATAATTATGTTCATTTAGGTATTTACCATCAAACGCCATCCCGTCCCTGTTTCGAGACACCTGTCTCGTACAGACAGCCCCTTCCTGAACTCCTTTTTCGAGCCTCATTACCATCCCAACCCATCTCAACAAACCAAAGATAATTACTAGTTGACTTCCCCAAATGAACCGGGGATGGTTATCGAGAGTCTCTGCACGCCCTCTTTATTATTCTCACCAGCCACCTCAAGTGATGCCATCGATTTGATCGAATCTCTCATAGCATCAGTCCTCTCTTTCGGTACTTCAACATCCACACCATTTGACTTTTCCTCAGCGGCTTCCGGCTCGGTGTCGTCAGAGACCTGGTCGGCATGACTAGGTGCTGCTACTTCGTCTTGAGCTGCTTCCTCACGGGTATCGTGAACGGCGGGCCTACTGCTTCGTTTGGCGGCAGCCTTTTCTGCAATGATAGGCCCTTGTTCAATGAGAGGTGTCACATCTTTAGGACGAATCTCCCCAGTGCGTTCCACTTCATCGTTCAACTCCTTCTCTTGCTCAATTCTGGATTCGCCACTGACCCGAGGACTGCTGGCYGGCTCTGTGTGAGCATGGTGCGTTGGAACGACCCCTCCGCCTACTCGGCACCAGAACATCTGCTCTCTTAACCGGACACTCTCTTCCCACGCAGCTTTTTCAGAATTCTCGTCGACCGCTCTCCAATGGCCGTCTTTCAAAATCCGTAAGAAACCTAGGAAATCGCAAGTAGAGCGAACACGACCATGGCAATATTTGCACAAAGGGTATTTCTGAGCGTTGTCGTTCTCACTAGTCTTGAATCGGTGGCTTCTAATATGGTCTGGATCCTTGCGTGTTTCACCGCATAACGAGCAGGCAAAAACATAAGGCTTTGTAGACGGAGGCATCGGCTCTATGACGAGGGAACCTTCACAAACCGCATTTAACACAGTTCTTCGGGCCAACCAGGAGAGACCTGGAGCGGTGTCTAGTCTCAGAGTCGGTTCAATATCCTCAGCAAGGGCTCTCTTGTAGAATTTGGTGTCCTTCAAAGGGGTCAAAGAGTTCGGGCCATTGGTGGAACCGTTGCTGACGGTAGACGCGGGCGTTGTGGGCGTTGCCGGCGAGGACGTTGTCGCGGCGGTTGAGAGCGATGATGTAGAGCCATTGTTTGGTTGATGCGTAATAGCTCCATGATATGCTCCCAACCCTAGTCCAAGACCTATGCTGGTGCCGTAAGATCCACTAGATACTCGGCTTCCGGCAACGTTCTTAGACATATGCAGTAGCGAAGTGAAGTCGTCGTAAGCAGATAGATCGGTGCGCAAGACTGGATGTAGAAGATGGGTAAAGCTCGTCGGATAAGATGGCGATAATGCTTCGGGAACAGATGAATGTGCAGTATCCCCATCACGCGAGAGGTCATCTTTGCTGTCGAATTTGCTCAGGCCAGGCGTTGATGGAGCGGTTGGATTTGTTTGCTGGTCCTCGCGTTCATCCGTTAATTGCTCCATGACATGCTTCAATTCAGCGAGCTGTTCTTGGTGTGACTTCAAGAGACTTTCAGTATCTGCTAATTGAGCTTTGAGCTGGTCATTTTTTCGATGTACAACATCGTGCTCTTTCTGTGCCTCTTCTCGAGCGCTGATGACCATCTGATAATATTAGCAACGTTGGAGGATTCAGGAAGGATCAATTACCTTGTTTGCCTCTTCGAACAACGCCGAAGTCAAATTTTCTAGCTCTTGCTCGATACTCTTCTTGTCCTTCTCGACATTGGCTCGCTGTCGTCTCTCGTCTGCAATTATTGCGTTGAGCCTGGCTTTGTCTGCATCTACGGTAGACTTTCTAATCAAAGCTCCACGAGCTAGTAAATCTGAATACTCCCCATTCTCTCGCTCAAGCTCCTTGACGCGCTCCCAAGTTGCTTCCAACTCATGCCGCGTCTCTGAAAGGGTATCATCTAAGTTTGTTTGATGGTTGATCGCGTTTATAAGTTTGTTGCTGAGTGTAGCGACTTCATTGCTCAAATCTGGATGCTGTAAAGGGCTCGGAGGGCCATTTTCGTTTGCTGGCGACATTGTGCGACTTCGAGGATCTGGTAGGGTGCTCATATATCCATCATCATCACTGAAGGGGCTCACGACACGCGGTGTTGGAACCCCCGGCGCGTTGGCTACGGCTGCCATTGTGTGCAGTGCTCCTGTAGATATCGATTTCGAAACAGGCCTCGGGGCYTTCGGAACGATCTTCGCGATGTTGTTCGAAGATGAATGGGATCTTAGACGGGGAAAGGCTCGTTGAGCGGCCGGATGGTTGTGCTGAGTCCAACCAGCGACATGAACAAACCTGCAATTGAGAACGTAGTCAGCAAACATGATACCTGCCATTGCGTGGAAATTGCGGAATGACTGAGTGACTTACTCGGACATTTCCTGCTCGTCGCGGCCTTGGTGTTATGCGGATCGAGGCCGCGAGGCTGGAGTCGAGAACGAGAATGGGGGTCAATAGGTAGATTCTCGGGCTCAAGGGAGAGCGGCGCCGGGGCGCGGAATGAACGAAGGGTCAAGATATGCTGGTACAAGACATTACTTTGCTGGTCATGGCTTCGTGGTCGTGGTGAATGGTTAAATGGTGTTTGCAGCCACATCCGGTGGTGGCAAGAGGATGAAGGTTGGACGGTTTGGACAAGCTCGGCCTTTTCCTAGGTGAGGAGTTCAGAGTTCCTGGGCGTGAGTGGAGAGAACGGATTTTGGTGCAACCGGGTCCCCCAGGCGCTAAGGGTGTAAGCGGCAATCTGGGCTCGATGGGCCCTCACGCGTCATTACCAAAAAAGCTACCTTGGCGACGAGGGCAGCTGAGCGTCTGCAACGCCAATCACCCGATCTCTTAAGAAGGAGGGTCCACCGCTATAGCGAGGGGGATAGGGATTTATGGTCAGCGGGAGGTAGATGGGACGGTCTTTGAAAGAATGATCAATATGTCACAGCGGCGCAGATCTGTCGCTCGCAATGAAAACGAAAACGGACAAGCAAAAAAGGTAATATTGTCTGCACCTTGCACTTGCTTGCACGCATCGCAAGCTGGAAGTAGAATCACGGGAAGGATCAGCTTTAGGAGGAGTAGAGAGTACCCGAGCTATCGCTTTTACTTTTCTTCTGCCCCTACAGAGGTTCGGTATCGTGTCTGGTTCTCGCCATTTTCCAAGCTTCCCCTGCATCTGTTTTTCTTGGGGCTGAATGCGGACTGTTGCAACCTTCACAGCCAACCTTCACAGCCTGTGCCTGTCAACGTCCACCCCTTTTCTTGCAGAATTCCCGGTTTTCCAGCGTGCGGCGTGCCCCCCCTCTGCTCGTGTAGGGTCCTCGTGTTGGTGGCATGGGGCATGCTGGTCTGCGGCGTCTCGAGAAGCGCGGGGGCCAAATCCTCGTGAAATACCGCACCGAAGGCGTGGCCGAGATATCCTTGATAGGCAAAAAGGAGGTTCAGATGGATAACTGCATTCATGAAACTGCCGTCGCCGCTCAAGCTCACGATACTTTCGGAGCGCTACTTCCCATCCCTGTTTCCAAATCTTCAGACCAACGGGAAAGTGCTTGCAACTCCTTGCAGGTTGCAGCCCAATGAGCCTCTCTTTTAAGATTTGCATCGCACAAAAATCTCCGATCTTACACTCAAGAAACATGGTCAAAACTTTCTTTCTCGCATCGCAGAAAAGCCATCAAAAAGATCCACTGCATTGCACGTCCCGAATCCAAGCTTTTGAACCTTATTTCTGGGACGCTCTGCTGTCAGTGCGATCAATGCTGGCCAGCTTCCTCGAAGATTTCCCTTTCTCGAATGAATCAACCTCGTCTTCTTTGCGAGAACCGATTGTGTCGGGTCATCTTATGCGTTTCATCTGACGGATTAATTTCATGACCCGCGCCTCCAATCACGGAGAATCTCTCAACGTAGGCATCTCCGTTCTGGCACGCTTTCATCGAAAATGTTGTGAGGTACAAGATCAGACATTTGTCCAGTCCCAAATTCGCTGAGCACTTCAACCGGCCGAGTACGAATTCTCATCACATCATCCTGAGGTACAGTTACCTTGGTATCTCAAATAATTCGCGGATCTTATTGAAAATCGCGAMTATCCATGGTTGCTGTCCTGGTTAGTTGCAGAACGCAACGACATACACAGGGAAGCCCAGACGCGAGAGCAATTTTTGGCTAAAGGTGCAGTCTCAACACGAGGATGTCACCCACCACATGCAGGTGAGAGCGAGGATGCATGCACGTCAATAARTRTATTTCTACATTACCACATGATTGAACTCGGTGTGTAGACACATGAGGAGAACTCCTACTGCAGATTGTTCGAAACTTGGGACGATCGGCTGAAGCACGGAGCCGAAACAGGAGAGAGCTTCCGACTCATGATTCCACATGTCGTCTGGACAGGCTTCGGTTAAGGCTCCCTTTTGGTATGCTTGATTCCAAAGATCGGGTTTATCCGATCATTTCATTGGTCGAACGTGGCCAATCCGATCCTTCTCCCTGGAGGTGGAACAAACCCCAATTCGTGATCCTTCAGAATCTCCCTAGATATGATACGGATGGCGCTAGCAGATCAGCGCGGCTGAGTATTGGCTCAGAGGCACTCGTTAAGCTTGAAAGATACCCACTTCAGCTGAATGAGCCAATCCAAAGCTCAGACTAAACTGCTAGCGCCATCCGGATCTAGGGAGATTCTACGGTATCAAGAATACAGACACCATTTACAGTGTCATTCATTCTGGAACTTCATAAGATATCCTTGTAAGGCGCAGTATGGCAAAACTTAATGTGTGGAATCAAGTGAGAAATCCAATTAATTCTAGCTTTCAATTTCACGTCAATAGTTTCAGTCATGTTGTTGTATAAAGGTAGGAGTTCTTTTCTGTTGATCACGTCTTCATTTTCGTCAGCAACTTCTCCTCCAAGATAATTCACATTCGTCGACTCCTCTTACTTGATATAATTTGCCAAACTGTAATATGGTTCAATTTCGATCTGTGSTGGCAAGTCTAGCCATTCTACAATACACCGCAGCTGCACCTACAACCGTACCGCTTGGAGCAACAGGAAGATCAATCTCCATCAGCGAAGATGGCTTCACAGTCTCTGTTGACGGCCGAAGCATTGATCTGAGGGATGTGGAAGCATCCAACAAATGCAAGCCTATGACGGGTTCTGGAGGCAGCCCGCCAAGTACGATGAAGGGCCCCAAGGCAATCTACTTCATCTCCAATGCTGCCAACAACTCTGTCGTCGCTCTAAAGGTTGCAGATAATGGCACACTGTCAGATGGATCAATCACACCTACTGGAGGGGCGGGAATGGTGGGAGTAGACGCAGCAACTGGAGCTCCAGCAGGTGCGGATGGTCTTTTCTCGCAAGGCGCTGTGAAAGTGGCAGGAAACGTATGCCTCCCCTAACTCATTTACCCCAAACTTTCTAACGCTCCATAGATTCTTCTTGCAGTGAACCCGGGCTCCAATACTGTCTCCATGCTCGCCATCAACGCCAGCAACCCGACTCAGCTCACCCCGGTCGGCGCGCCCGCCGCAACACTCGGCGACTTCCCAATGTCCGTCACCATCTCCCAAAAGCTCTCCATGGCTTGCGTCGCCAACTCCGGTGCGAACTCCGGCATTGCCTGCATGTCCATCACTCCCCAAGGCCTCAAACCACTAGACAAAGCCCTCCGTCCCATCCCGCTCTCGCAAACCACACCCCCACAAGGCCCACTCAACACCATCTCCCAGACCTTCTTCAACGCCGACAGCACCGCACTACTCACAACCGTCAAAGGCGACCCCGCCAAAAATAACACAGGCTTCATCTCTTCCTTCCCYATCCAAACCGGCAAAGTCTCCACGCAAGAAACCCGTTCTTCGCCAAATGGCACAGCGGTGCTTTTTGGCGTCGCGCTCGTTCCAGGCTCTAAGGATAAGATATTGATGACAGACGCCTCCTTCGGCGCAGCAACCATCTCCCTCTCGCGCAACCTGACCGCCTTGACCTCCTCGCTCACTCCTCTCTCGGGACAAAAAGCAACCTGCTGGGCGACCTTCAGCACCACCACCAACACAGCATTCGTCACCGACGTCGGCTTGAACAGGCTCGTGGAGATAGATCCCAGCTCTGGGGCAATTGTGCAGGAATATGAGAGCCAGGATGGCAATCTGGGGCTGATCGATCTTGATGGGAAGGGAGACTTTGTGTATGCACTTGCGCCGGGGAATGCGACGGCGGGGAGGGGCGCCAGTGTGAGTGTTTGGGATGTGAGCCAGGGGAAGGGAATGGCGAAGGAGGTGCAGAATTTTATGGTGGGCGGGGTGAGTGATAGTGTGCAGGGGATGGCTGTTTTATGAGGGAGGCTTTGAATGATGCTTTTGTTCTTGATTTTGATTTTGTAAATAGGGTCGGGACTGGTTCCCTTGGTGTGGAAAAAAGTATTTGAAATTCAGAGATAATCTATCGAAATCCGGATAAGTGTTCATATGTTAGCGGGTAGTACAGACCTCCAGGARTGTGCGTTGCTTGGGGTAAGAGGGCGCAAGTATTCATCATGTGTTGGAGACCGTGGCAAGTACCCACAGCAATGTTGGAATGCAAGCTCTTAGCACTTGACTGCGGTCTTCTATATGCTCAGCATCGCTTCAATGCCCCAACGTGAAATCCTGTGGGTTTCTTTTGGGAGACTGGGCGCCCTAACCATCAGTTAGCTCACACCACCGGTACCAGACAATTTTGCGATGAATTCAGCTCTCATTTCGTGAGATAATGCACAATGTCATGTATCATGCAACGCTATAGCCTCTTTCTATCACAGCTCCATCCTAACTGCGCGATAAAAAAAACACCAAAGCCAAGCCCGTACCTAGGCCACACTTAAATAGTTGTCTCGTAAGCGATCGGCACAACAGTTTCCGGCACGTTATCCTTCATCGTAATAGTCCGCGCCTCTCTCGGCATCAGCGGTTGTCGCTTCAAGTGGATGTGCGTGCCCTCCGCCTTGGCCTTCTTCTTCAACTCGGCGTTCTGCTTGACTCGACGGACAAATTCCTCGCGGGAGCGGGACAGGGAGACGTGCTCGATGCGCAGGTTGACTCGCTTCTCGATGTACCGGTGCTTGACCTTCTTGTAGACGATCACGCCGACTGCGCTCTTAGTGACGTTGTAGACGACGCCAGTCTTACCGTCTGYGGGGGAGTTAGAGGTGCTTCTTGAGCGGTATTTTGGYGGTACTGACGGTAGACCTTGTGTGGCATGCCCTTCTGCACAGCTCCGTTCGCCTTGATATCAACGATGTCGCCGACCCTGTTTTTCCATTAAAATCTACCCAGATGTCCGTTTGACATGAGAATTCGTACTTGTATTGCCTCAAGTAGGTCGAGAGCTTTATCATACCCTTCTGACGGAAATTTCTGCTGAACGCATACTATGACAGAGTTAGTCCTGCTCGCAGATGCTCCTGAAGTTTTCCGGGCGCAAAAGGGACCTCTGAGGCTATCTCGAGCCGGGCACGGAGATGATCTCAACACGAGGAGATTCGGGATTTCGAGGGGATTGACATACCCGGGTACCGGCACGAAGACCTGCTGGGTGACCCATCGTGACGGTGTTGTTGTTGTCGTGCCGGGGGAGGTTTGGCGTGAATAGTCTTGGGAGGTCGTGGAGGATTTTGAGATGCCGCCTTTTTGTGTGCYTCGCTAAGGAAAGAATGGAAACTTTCTTTTTCGCCTCAGGCATCGACACGTGACTATCTCCCCAGATACTTTCTTTCATTTCGAAGATTCCTAGAATCAAGAAAGTATCAGATCTCTTTGGAGACTTCCAAAGCGACTCTAAAATTGTCTCATGACATTTGGGACAATTGTAGGTTTCGCTTCATATAGGGCAAAAAAGTTACAGATTTGGCCGCAGGGAACACTCCATAATAACTTCAGTTTACAAAGTCCTTGAAATTGCAAAGATACAATTGCGTATACTCCTATTACATACATAGTCCGTTATGAAATTTCTTTATTCTGGCTCRTAGGAAAATCTGAATTAATGTTAGGTGAGAGGTGGAAGTGGACGAGGCGCGGGTGCTGATTGGCCACCATCCATAAGGCTGGAATTTTCCGCATGGGTCCTCTACAATCTGGATCACATCGACACGGCGATCAACCCTCGACCGTTAAACCACGCCGCTCACGATGGCTCCTTCAGCAACGAATGGAGATACCGTCGCGGCRCTAGAAGACATCAAACCGCCCTCTGGTGTCGTACTGCCTCCGAAAGAAATTAAAGGTGCGCCTCCAACCCCCCTCGCAGCAAAACATCTGCTAACAAACTGTACAGCCATTCTCGAGAAGACAGCAGGCTACGTCACGCGGAATGGTTTAACATTTGAAGGTATGTCTACTGCACCTGTCCATCAGAGGACAGCTCAGCTAACAAGGCCAGATCGTATCCGCGAAAAGGAAAAGCACAACCCGAAATTCTCCTTCCTCAGCCCCAACGATTCCTACCATGCATATTACCTATGGCGACTCGACGAGATCAAGGCGGGAAGAGGGACAGCTGTCGCAGCTGGTAGAGCAGGAGAGACTGCTGCGGAGGCCGAGAAGCCCAAAGGACCGCCACCACCTCCAGAATTTCACTTCTCAGCACGGATGCCGAATATCAGTGCGCAGGATTTAGAGATCGTCAAGCTGACAGCGCTCTTCGTGGCGAAGAATGGCAGGCAATTTATGACGACGCTCTCCCAGAGAGAGACTGGAAACTACCAATTCGATTTCTTGCGCCCGAATCATAGTCTGCACAGCTTCTATCAAAAGTTGGTCGATCAATATACTAGGTTGCTACGATCCGGTGGCATTGATGGTGAGGGAGGAAAGATACAACAGGAAACCGTCAAGGAGCTGCAAGCCACCGTCGACGACAAATTTCACGTCCTGGGCCGGGCCAAGCAACGCGCAGAATGGTTTAAGTACCAAGACGAGCAGAAGGCGAAGAAGGAAGAAGAGGCCGAGAAAGAGAAGATGTCCTACGCATCAATCGACTGGCACGATTTTGTTGTCGTCGAGACAGTCGAATTCACCGAAGTAGATGATCAAATGAACCTACCGCCACCTACATCTCTATCAGAGCTACAATTCGCGTCCTTGGATCAGAAGGCCATGATGTCGATCAATAGTCATAACATGCGCATTGAGGAAGCTATGCCAGAAGACACCGATTACTACAACAATAATTCCTATCAACAACMACAAACACAAATGGCACCTCCACCCGTCCCCGTACCACAACCCCAATACCAACAGCAAGACAYCCGGATGCAGAACACCGACGAAGAAGACGAGGAAGAAGCCCGTATTAGAGAGCGAACTGAGGCAAGGAAGCGTGCTCAACAGGCACAGGCAGAAGCGAARGGCGGCTCTGCACCTATGAAGATCAAAGAGAACTACGTGCCTAGAGCCGCTGCACGGGCAGCGAACAAGCAGAACATCGTCGTATGTCCGAACTGCAAGCAATCGATGCCAGTTAATGAGCTGGATGAGCATATGAGAAGTAAGTGCCCTATATCAGGCAATACAATAAGAACCCCCGCTAATATGAATCAGTCGAACTGCTCGATCCCCGATGGAAAGAGCAAAAAGCCAAATCCGAAGCACGTTACAGCACTACCAATCTTTCGACGTCCGATGTAGCCAACAATCTGAAGCGGTTGGCCTCGCAGCGCTCCGATYTATTCGATGGCGTAACCGGTCAGCCCGTTTCAGAGGAGGAGCTCGCGAGGCGGAAGAGAGCGGAGAAGAGCTACGATGGGAATCTACCCGCAGATGCGAGCAAGGATCCGAGAGTTATGGGGAATGTCAATGTTAATGTCGAGGAGCAGATTAGGGCTATTCATCAGAGGTTTGGGGAGAAGAAATGAACCTGAGTTTGAGCTTGCGATGAAAGGGGAATYGCATGGGAGGCGTTTAGGACGGCTAGGTGAACATTGTATGAGTATATTTTATGCTACTGTCCCAGCAAACTGGGAGTGGTGGTCAATGCATTGCCTATTTAGCGCACTGAGTTTTCCCATGAGATTGTCTCGCATTGCATCCCACAAATTAATGATGACAGTGACATGGCACACAGCACAAGTTGGATCCTATTGCTTGTCATTCYYAGAAAGCAAATCTCATTTCCTCCTCTTAACAYCGTCCCGTTCCGCAACAGGTACTCGCCTTTCTCGTCTGTGGGAYTGGGCGCCCTGCCGCATGCAGGTCATCATGTCCGCACCCCTCATTGGCCAGGATCCTACACGGTCGCCCCAAAGCAGTACTCGGTGTGTCGGCCCTAGAGCTGATTCGCGCAACCGTGCTTGCACAACTCGGTGTTTGTTGGCATTGCAGCTTACTTGAGCCGCAACCTCGCCCCGGGCGAGGGAGCACCTCCATAAATCTCTGGATGCCTCACTTTTCTCTTGCCCCAAGCTTGCCGTCGCCCCTCTGGACCTTGCCACACCGCCCTGTCTGAACGGTGAGCTGAGTCAGTTGCGCGATTATAAGGACCGGCCCGGGGATGATGCTCGAGACGACGACGATCCATGGCCGCGGGGGAGTTGGGGTGGGAATGGAAGCGGGATGGCCTTCAAAATCGAGCTCCCCAATTTCGCGCCAGAGCAGAAGGAGGCGGGAGTCCAAAGTCGTCTATCGTGCGGACAATACGCGATGCTCACCGCCGCGCAATGTGAAGCCTGGATATTCGCCAGCTGCTTACAAGTTCGACGTGCCGCTGCGCACGACGGATTCGGCCATCAATGATCTAGATTACCTCAATATTCCGAACAGTGGTTCTGGAAATAGTTTTCACTTTGGCTATGATCCAATCATCCATCAAGGGAGCGGAGGCCGGAATGCGCCTGGAAACTCATGGCACCAATCTGATTCCCTGATATCTTATACGTTAGCATCTGACCACGGAGCGAACTCTCCTCGGTATCTGRGCGGGAGAAATGCRCCTTCTCCTCAGAACGGTTTTTATTTGCAAGCCTCGGGCAGTGACATTGGTTCTTCGTGGAAYGGAGTCGCCGGTGGCAGTAATGTGACACAACAAGTAGAAGGCATGAACATGTCCGGACTGGATATCCCATATGGAGATGGTCATAATAGCTTGGGTCAAAGTTCGCCAACTACGGCAGGGACATCGCAGTCCGATGGATTTGTGTTTCCGACGGTAGACTCTGCGCTGGGATCGCCACACGAAGCGGATCCTTTGACTGATTTGGATCTCTCAGGTAGAAGCCCAAGTTTCYCAAATTGCCTACCTTTCTTTTGGTTCTCACTGGCCCTTTTCTGCGTTAGGATCGTTCTCCTATCCCCAGGTCGCTAACCTGCAATGTTCAGATGAGTATTTTCAAATCGGCCACTTRGGTCCCTCCCAGAGCGGGCCAAATTCGAATYCGCAACTGTATGATGAGAACCTTTTGTTCGAAAATGATGGGTTTCGAGTGCCAGTGGATACTGKAATGAACATGGGGATGGACAATATTTATACCTCGACCGACTCTCAATGGTCTGCCATCACGCTTAGCCAACCGAGGCAATCGAGYGCGTCGCCCATCGAATCATCCATCTTCTCGACCGTACCGTGGAACTCACAACAATCGCAAGTGAGTAGGTTCCAATCAGATGCAAATGCGGAAAATGTCGCCTTCGATCCATCTCGAGGAACGTCATATCATACACACAAAGCCAGAGAAGAGCTCCTGAGACCTGGTCTCACATCTCAGCGCTTYGTGGCCCCGGACCCGGTAAGCCCATCTGGTGACAGCGATAATGAAAGCTGGGTGATCACATCCACTCAAGGCAACTATACCCCCTCACATAGCTCGCCAAGCTCTCACAATTCGCCCAAATCACACATCTCATCACCACGACAATATTCTCCCCCGCGAAATCACTCGCATGTCTTCAGCTCAGTTCCGGGTATCACAAAAAACAAGATTTCGAAAGGTCGTACGCGTGGCCTTACTCAACTCGAGAAGAAACAGGCGCGGGAAGTTCGTGATGCCAAGGCATGTTGGGCATGCCAYATATCGAAGACCAAGGTAAGTATTTCGTTGCTCGGGCTTTGCTTGATGGCTGACCTCTGATAGTGCTCTCCTTGCTCTCCTGGCAGTCCGTGTGAGCAATGCACAAGGCTCGTAGGCAAGAGGCGATTCTGCAAATTCACTTGCTTCAATGATCCATTAGAATCATTGCATGTGTTTCTCGTCCCTAGTAAGAATCCTTGAATCGCAACAGATAGTATCAACACTGACAGGACAAGCGTACCTTAATAGCCACTTCACCCGAGAGGATGTGGAAGCATTCGTAGCTAGGAACGCGGAGAGCTGGGGAACCCAGAACATGCGCATTAAAATGAGCTGGGGCCACCGAAGGCTTCTTGAAGCGGACGTTGTGGCTCTCAAATTGCGCGAGAACGCGCCAGATATGGGCTACCACGATACGACAGTGTCGTCACCTGCCGGTGATGGAACAGAAATATTAGTCCGAAGGCAGAGTCCGCCTCTCGGAATCCCGCTTGCTGATATGGATGACATGCAAGACACTTATTCGAAATACGTTCAGGAAATTGTCCAGGACGACCTCAATCAATACGTTCCAGTTGCCTACTTCGAGGAGGATTCGAAGCTCATGACGCGTCTCTTGGGCATTGTATGCGACTTTTATTCCGCAGGCCGGGAGGCGGACGAAGAGGTTAGTATATCAACATGTGTAAGGGAGCAACTTTTGACGAGTCCAGTGTGAACTTCTTCGCAAAGCTCTCGAAATCCACGTAACCTTTTCAATTATAGAGCGGACCCTCAACCTCGACGCTGAATCCATCAATAGAGTCCAAAATCGCCTCCGACAAAGATTCCCCCAAGAGACCACGGCAAGGTGCGTGCAAAGACAGATGAAACTTGCGTTCTTCATAGGACAGCAAAGGCGAATCAACCAAGTGCTCAAGGAATGGGGAAGTATGATGTGGACAATCCATAATACCGCCAACAACGACAGGAAATGGGCAATAAGCTTTTGTGTATTCCTCGTCTTGACCTTGGTAACAGACAAAATCTTCGGCCAYGCATATTATTTCTGCGAAGCTAGGATCCAGCATTTCGGCGCCAATCTCAAGTCGGAAAGRGCAAAGCGCGCACACTTGCTGGACATGACAGAGAAGGAGCTGTTTGACCGGTGCAAGGAGATTTTCCATTGGAAATTCAAGACTAGGAAAGGAGGTAAAGAAGCCTGTAATCCACTTCGCGATGGGCTAGATGCGTTTCGAAGCCGGCCTATCGATCCCGAAATCAGAAATTTAGCCATTGGTCTTCAAAATGTGGTTCGAAAATTTGGTAAGCTTGACTCTAYATGCATTGTTGATAAAGCTTACATTTTACAGAGCCCGAGATCAGATCGCATTGCTCCRTCAGACCGGAGTACCTTGCAGTTATGGGACAGTCGCCATATATGGATCTTGGACGCTTGACCTGCATATTTTTGGATGACTTCTTGGACCATTGATGACCGACCCTTTGACCATTTGAGTTTGTGATCAATCGGAAGAGCTATTRCTTGACCAAGTAGTAGATGCTCTGTGTAAGATATTGTAGAATTTTGAGCGACTGTTAAAGGCATCCGATATCAGTTGSCAATCGAAAGCATAAGTCGACAGAAAAGACAATAATCAAGTACGGCCGCGKTGGATCGGGTCACTATAAATTCACGCCCGATCAGAAACTCTTGCCTTCTCCAAAAGAAACGGGTCGGAATCAAAGTGCGGCCCTCGTATTCCAGCTTCGAGGCAAAAGAYGATTTCGCGGACAGCCTCMAAGGAAATGTTCGACGTATTCTTRTCGAGGAGAATTGGCAACGGCCAAACGCCCTTCAGCGCTAGTCGCCCGGTGAGACAGTGTGTGTGTGATCGGGTATGAATGCATTCGTTGCCTCAGCCGCCGCATTGTGGCGTGGGAATTTTGGGGGAGTACAAGAAGTACACGTCAACGACAGCCTCGCATGAGAGCGCCGTCAACCCCCAGYACGAGCACGGAAAATATCTAGTGCGGCCCAACGGCTCTRGCAGTCGTCATGGTCTTTCCGTTGATATTGTTTGAATCAGAGAACGCCTCTGTTGATCGCTCTTGACGTATCCCGCTTCRAAGAAGGCCTAACCAAACCTGCCATGTGGCAACTCGTAATTCATGGGAATGTGACATAGGGGCACCATATGAGACATCCATGTCGTCAACAAAAGCACAGTTGTTCCCATGTTTTGCAGCCAATAATCTTTGGAAGCCGACGACATAAACGACGCATGCTAGTAGACACGAGCTRTTGTCTGTCAAGAATCGGGTTGAGTGTGCCAGTTCTCAAGAAAATCCAAGCTTGCCGATGCAACCTGTTCGCGAGTCAATGCTTTTTCAAGAGCTCGAAAATAATGGATTTCCAGTGTGGGCGAGCGTGGTTTGAAGGCGTCAAATGAATCAGGTCAGAGTGGAGGAAAGCTTGACGTCTAATGTTTATGATTAATGCCGCATCTCCCCTGAACATAGCTGGGATTTGACGACTGAAACGAATTGATGAGAAATGATTCTGGACCATTTTGTGGATATGCAGCGTTGTGATACATGAGTTGATGGAGYCRATGACTCGTTCGTTAAGGTCTTTGGGATATCCATGTAAAGYCCATTAGTAAATGCTTTCACTCGAGGGARTCACATACTGTAAGAGAAATGAAAGAAGTCAGCCTGATAGAATTGTGGCGTTCAAATTGTGACGAGATGGCCGCGACCTCGTCGTGGCAGTACTCAGTCTCCAACTGTCCTACAGCAGCTAAGCGCCGGTCATAGTTGAGCCTTCTCACCTGATACTACTGAGCTTGTGACTCYTTTCCTTGACAAATTGATGTTGGGAAACAACAACAGAATTGCTCATCGGCATGTCAAGGCAGCCCCAGTATCTGAGTGAGCAGCGCATGGAGGCATTCTGTGGAGATTCGAAGCTCTTATTTTCGCTCCGGTGTTGGAAATTAATTTTAATTATTGACAAGAGCGTGCTCGGGTGCTTTCCGGGTAGCTTTCGTGGACGSCGCAAGCCATGAGACGACTTGAAGTCAAAATAGACGCSCTTTCGGGGGAGTAATTGAGTTCAAAGAGAAGCTCCAAGTGCCTAGGTAACTGGAAGTTGAGGTTGCTCCAATCCAGACTCATCTGGCGAAGATTATGCAGAGGAGTGGTAGTGGTAGGGAAGAGTGACTTGAACAGTTACCGAAAACCCCCTCGGTGGAATGGCGTGCATAATCTCGATCGGGGTTCTGCGCCTGCTGGTGGGCCTCTAGTGGAGAAAGCGCTGCAAAGCGCTGCAGGTACTGTGCCGGTGCAGTGGTGCGGGTGCTTGCATCAGCGGCGGGAGGCCGTGAGTGACCAACACAGCCACCGCTGCTTGGGGCTGGTGGCAGTTCCGCTCGTGTTGGGTGCCATCCTCAAGGCTGCGATGGAAGGGCTGGAGAGGGGGAGGGGGAGGGGGAGGGAGCGGGAGAGGGAGAGGGAGAGGGAGMGAAATGAGTCAACGYCGGAACGGCTTTGTATGAGCGAATTTCAAAWGTATTGTTGTTGTGYTGTGGGCGTCGATCAAGAAAAGATTCGCGGCAGGGCTGACGATAGACGGCACATGCTGGCTCGCCTCTCAGCGGAAACGGGCGTCAAAGCCGTAGCAAGGCCGCTCCATGGCGGCCATCCTGGAGTCCGATCTTAATCACGGTGCCGCTGAAACAAACGGCAGGACCTGGGGTTCAGACCAGGCGTGGGCGAGATGCACCCGCGGTCCATGCTCTTCTTGCACGGCACGAGCACGCCCACTCCAGCATTGTTGACGTGGAAGCGTGCCGTGGTCCGCGACCGACCCAAACAACAATCACAGTGCCGTTGTTGCTGCGGACGCGACCCGGGAGCTGATTATGCTCTCTCCCGACTCTCGACGCCCGCACAACCAGCATCTTGTCTCCTGGGGAAACCCTTGTTGCGCGAGGAGCGTCAGATGATGCCCGTGATAATTGGGGCAGCGGAAGCCCAGAAGCCCTGCGTGGGATCTCCCCCTCCTGGGCATTGCCCGCAGTTGATTGGTATTCGTGGGGAGTGGCGCGTTCGCCTCAAGATACGGCGTGGTGAGCGAAAGCAGGAAGGAGTCTCTCCACCACGGACTGGGTGCAGCCCGCCTCGATGAGGAAGGCTTCCAGAAACCCGCTAGAAGACACAATGCCGGCCCGGTCGCGGGCGGTCGTAAACCCTCGCCCTCCACCCAATCGTATGCCCCTTAGGCAGCCAACTTGGACCTCTACAACATCTTTCCCAGCGCCAGCGCCAGCGCCAGCGCCCACGCCCAGGTTGAAACGCAGGGGCGTGGCTTCGACGCTGAGGTACCGCCATGGCTTGAACTGCGTGCGTTCCTGTCCGCGGTGGCCACTCCCGCCCGCCGTCACTGGCTGCAMCGATGTTTGAGGCCTGGTGCTTGCCGCGACGACTGGACTGTKGGTTTAGGCGGGCCTGCTTGGTCCATTCTTGTCCGTTGGGCCCTCTCCCAGAATGTGTGCGGCGAGGCATATTTCTAAGGCTGCTTGAACCAAGCGCCGCTGAGCTATAGCTGCCTCTCTTTTAGGACCCTCCACAAGGCCGGTCATAGCCCACCTCGCTGCTTGTTGCCCGGCACTCTCATGACGCTTTCTCACCGGGATATCAGATGTCTGTAAGTTACAAAAAGGCCCCTTCGTCCATCTCTCGCATCTTCCATCTCTCTATACCATACACTTCATACAACACACAATCTCAAGCTATCTCGAACCGACACCTTCTGAAAGAATAACACACGACACACAACACACAACGCACAACACACACATCCCAGTCGTGCCCTTCTCAGTCTCCGCTATGGCTGCATACCCAGCCGCGAAGCGAACATGGACGGCGGCTGGTGCAGCCGCGGGTGGCCGGGACACCAGTATGTCTCCGTCATTGCGTGAAGTGCTCGATCTTTGCAACCGCTGATTCTTTCTTTCACAGGCGGTGGTGGCCGCATGCCCGTGCGGCGCTGATTGAGTCTGCGGTGCGTTTCCATCAACAGCAGCCCGCGATCACTTCCACTGCGACTCTTGCTGATAGGAAACAGCGGGCGGCAAGTGTGTTCCAACACCAACACCAACACCAGCACCTCTTTGCCGGCCCTGCTACAAACATGAAGCTGCCTGGGTGAGTCAGATTCCAGTATCTTGGGGGTGCTCTGCCTGAAAAAGATGAGGCGGAGTCGCTCGTTTTGGGGGTGCCAGGCTGCAAAGCCTCGCTTCACCCCTGTCTCCTTCACGTGCYTCCTTTCCAAGCCCGCRTCACCTGATGCAGGCAGCCCGTTGCYTTTTTTGAAACTTGYCTAACATTCTCGAATTAGGTTCTCCGACCTTGCAAGATTCCATCCGCATCGGAATCGGTATCAAGCACTCGATGATGAATGACRATACCTGGCCTCAATGGTCTACGCGGAAAACCAACAACTGGACGACATGGCTTCCGTCAATCAGCCCTCGGTTCTCCGTCGACCCCGTCTGCCTTGATTCCCAGCTCGCTACCCATCACTGTCCTTGCTCGAGATCAYGAACTCGACCTTYGCTGTGGTTTTAGTTGCTAGTGCTATCTTTGCCGTGCTGTACCAGCCACACAGCTTTTGCTGAGTTGCTGCACCGGCCCCCAAAATCTACGCTCACCCCGGGCTGTGTCCTAGGAAACTGCCGAGCAATTGCCCGGGGTGAGCACCCTTGGGTAATTTTGAGAAGAGAAGAGAAGGAATGGAGRAATTCTTGTACATGGATGATACTTCGTAATAGATTTACTCTCTGGGGAGGTCGACGCGAGTCTAGAATTTCTTACGATCTACGATGCATTTTGCTTAGTATGCTTGGCGAGAATTTTGATTTCTTTCCRGAGAAAGGGCCTTTTGTATTTTGTTTGCATATATTTCTCCTTGAYAGTATGTAATCGTATTTTAGAGAGGGGATCCATGGCGCTAGGCTAGCTTTGAGAAGTTTCTTTGCACAAACTTTGTACTCAATACTTTCTATTCTTGCACTAAAATTGAAATTTTACAACATCCRAGAAATCCTCCYAGCGCACATCTATTTGACGTCTTCAACYAACCTTCTTTCTTTAGCTTGAAACAGGAATTGTGGCCCAGCACTCTCAGCTGAGGCGGTTCCACGTGGAGCCSTGGCTATTTCAATGTGGCTCAGAAGTCAAATCTCGACTGCAGGATCCTGCAAGGCTGGGACTYGAGCCTCCCGCGCTGCGGCCGAGACATGCTTACACGCTTCGCTTCGCAATACACCAATTGTCATTCGTAAGCTRTGGCGATTTACCTAGTTATATCTCACGTGATATAATATTGCAACAACCAACTGTCAGCTTCTAAGCCTTCTGCCAAACGCGCTTCAAGTTGTAATCGCTTTCTGGAATTTAGGATCGTATGCAATCCAAATCCCATGTGCCAACCAACGGCTCAGCAAAGGACCAACCGTAGCCTTCTCCAATCAGACATGGAGTCTATAACGAGAGCTTACAGAGAAGGCCAGAAGGACTTCTATAAGACGCGATTGTTTCTGCCTCGGTCATTCTTGCACAACTCCAACAAGGGCGTGCGTCYCTTCTTAGTTGAAACACCTGCCAAGGCATTCTCACATATAAGAGGTAGGCAGAAACAAACAAGTGAGCAATGAGCCTCATCGCCAAGTATCTCACATATAAACAAYCTCCTCTCCCCCCACTCAATATTTCATACTAAGCTCCATCAACACCTTCAAATAAACCCAAGAACAAGATCGAGGACTCCYAGACAGAAGATATAAACAAAGACCTCCTTCCACTYATTCAACGGAAYCAATATCTCCAAGCACCTCCAAACAATCCCAAAGAGAAGACTGGATCACGCCCTTATTATCACTATACTTCAATCCAGATCCAAGAACACAAGAGTGCATTCTTGAAACYCGAGCCTTGCTTCAAYAGAAGGACGATGTTCAAAGTAAGTTTTCAGTCCATAACAGCACCGGCATCAAGAACTTACACGATTCCTAGGGCGGTGACGACGACGATAACAGTGGCCGAGACACGAACGGTGGAGGCTAACCAGAGCTTGGGATGATATAGGGAAGAATGTCACGCTGGAATGTCACGCTGGATAGACGRTACCACCAGACAGGAGTTTTAGAGTTTCTAGGTGTTCATTTTAGCTTTTAGACTGTACTTCTACTTGTACCAGATCTCATCTTCCCGACTAAGGCCACGATAAGAACCACATCTAGGTACCTCATGTCACAAAAYCTTGCGCCGCAACCCTGCAGTCTTGCAACTACATGACCATGGATCTCACCTGCCCTGTCCTTTCGTAGTGCATTCCCTCATCTCTTGAATCTTCTCCTGTTGGTAAATGCGTTCAGCTTTCAGCTACCCAAAAATAAGTAGAGCACATTCGTTACATGAATGGTCCTCACCCATTTTCGGCGCACCTAGGATTGGATGTTGCATCATGCTGAAGACGCGGGCTCGTGCTRGACAAAAAAAGCCGGACTAATTAGCATGTCCCACACGAAGTGAGACACCCAAAACGCGTGTCATTTAGTCGGGCTTTTTGTGTCCACCAAGAGGCGGGCTCGAGCAGCGGGGAGATTGGGTAGAGGCGGGATTTGTGGATTTTCAGTCTATGGATGATGGGAAAGAGCATTGATTTTCAAGGGCTCCGGCACTTCACAGACAGACATATTGGATAAAAACTACTGAGTCCAATATTTATACAGTATATTCATAATCTCAATGTTCAACCCGCAGCGCTACAGAGGGCCTCGCCGTCTTCTAGTCTACAGCGTAGCCAAAGACAAGAAGATCATCAGGTAATCCAACAMCTAATGCTATAATCRACCTCTTTASCAGTTGGGTCATTAGGTGCGAGACTCATCCCTTGGTAGGACGACAGCTTCCACGAGCATCGTCACTTTCATGGCTACGATCACCTCCGTGACTATRATTACTTCCAAGACCACAACCATTTCCACGACCACGATCTCCTCCACGAGCGCCACGGGGGCCATCCTGTCTGCCTCGAGGTTCTTCAACATGTTGAGGGGGGCGTGTCTTTTTTCCCCAAGTGCGAGAAGACCCTACATGAGCACCATCAATAATATTGCTAAAATCCAAGCTGMTCGTTTGGTTATGAGTGCTTAACTCTCAGTTTTRTGCTTAAGCTGACGCGCCAGGAAGTGAAGGGTATGCGTTAAGGTTCCCAATTACCGTCCCCTGACTGACCGACTGATAATCTGGTACTTGAGCAAGATYGGAGCTGTTACTGCTTGTTTGATGGYTAGCTGTACCTGTTTCYCCTTGTTTGTACAGGTACGCCGGGAGAYCCGTATGGCGGCGACGGTGAGGCATTTGTTGGAACCTCCTCCAGTTCCTCGGTGGCGGGCGTGCTTGGTGTCCGAAAAAGGGTTGAGAAGCTGGTGAAGGAGCCACTTGGGGATGTGCCARCGCGGGTAGACTGAGCTTCGTTGAGCTGCTCGCTAGTAGGCAGGCTTTGCAACCAAGGGATGTTTGAGATGCTGATGATTAAGTCACTTCAAGGATGTGATCTTATGRGTATGCTAGCGTTGCTACATGGAGTATCAGGATGATGCCGGTGTCTAGRTCTGCGGCTGTTTRGGCAAAGAGCAACACCACCGCCAGAGCTTTCYGATRAATCCGAGTGRTTTTGAGGGGTGCGGCTTCTTGAACRATAGCCTGAATCGGGTCGCTCCTCAAGAGATGGGGATCTGGAACGTCTTTTGCGGGATTCAGCGTYCCGAAGACGGGAGGCTTCCGAAACGCTTGAAAGGCTTCTCCCTCGATTGACACTGCTGCCAGGTAAGGATCCAGCGATAGTCATGTTTCCAGCTCGGTCCAGATTTCCCTCATCGTTGCTCACTCTGGAGTCTTCTTGTTGATTTTCGCTAATGAGCCAGCCRTGCGCCAGAAGAAAGTCATGCAAGCTCATCATTTGCCTGYGAAGATTGGTGTAAAGGGAGGCTAACTTGTGCTGCAATAGAGRTCAGAAATGATCCAAGTGACTTTCAAATGGATAGCTMCCAGTTCTTCATAATGCCTCGGATCCATGGTCAATCCTTGCCTTCGGCCTAGAAACACGAGTAGACTATGCTTCGAGATAAATGTAATACAAGAATGCCGCACAGACAGTGASAGAATGATATTCTTCCCTTTCGRGGCTTYAGCTAGCAATTGTGAGGGGCTGTAATATGGGATGTTTGGGTTTGAAAGACCCCGGAAGAAAGAGCGAGATGTGCACTAACGCGGCATGRTTGATTGAATCGTGGCTTCCTCTTCGATGGCTTCATAAGACAGCAAGCAATCGCGCCTTCCTCTCAAGAGAGAATAGAGAATTGTTTAAGCTTAATCGAAAGCTCATGCTAAAGGAGGACCCTGTTGGTCACCCATTAGGATGGCAGGAGAGGGAAGGCGCGACCTCCTCCCTTGTGACAATGGCAAGCYCAACCGTGATTAGGTGCGCATCCCATTTTATGGATATGAATCCTGCAATGTTGTAGGATATTCAGCGACCTAGTRTCTTGAAASATCASAACAGCTTCTCACCTGTACTGCGATCATCGAAATCCCCAGGCACCTCCTCTATGAGGCAGATCAACGTCGCAAAGCGTAAAATCCGTGACAATGAGGAGATTCATACATTTATATTTCCATATGATACATCCACTCAACTTGGTCCCTTTTCGCCCCATTTGATCTTCTCCCCATGCACACTCTTCAACTGCCCCTCCTCCTCCCTTCCATCCTCTTTATCGAAATCCTCCTCCAACCTATTCGTCCCCCAGATCCGCTCAACACTTAGATCAAACTTCCCCGGAATCCGATCAATAAGCCCAATACCCACCGTCCGTATCTCTCCCTTCAGCATCTCCCGTTGCGGCTCGACTACTATTCCATGATTCGTCCGCACGAACTCGCTCCACTTTATCACAACTGTTTCCCATTCTCCAGGCTTCCGGGAGTATAGTCTGTGCTGGTGGATATCCGTGGGGACTATAGACTCCGTCTGCAAATTGACAAAGTACTTCCTGCCATCACTTTTGATCCGCAGCGCAAGGAACGCATAAGCATCCAAATCCCACAAACTCTTCCCAAAAACTGTGTACCCGCGATCCTTCGTCCGCCACGCCGCAAAGCCCGTGCGCTGGACCTCTGGYCTATTAGTCGGCAGCTCGATCGATATATTGCCGTGGAACCTGGCGCAGCCGTTCTTGTTCTCGGAGGGCGGAGAATTGGGGTTTGTAAAGGGAGGCACCCAGTCTAGGTTTGAGGTGGAGAAGCCGCCGATGTCTTTGTCGGACATGACTTTGCAGGACTCGATTTCGGAGGCATCGTGGAAGGTTTTGAGGGGGAAGGGTTTGGTGGCGCGGTGGATGCCTTCTGCATTCAGTGCTAGGGGAATTGTGTTAGTAGAATTGAGGAGATTTGGGGGCAATTGAGGCACCGTATAAGGAGAGTCTTTTGAATTCATCGAGACTCCGGCCGAAGAAGCCTCGATTTAACATGGGCGTTGCCCTCATTGTGATATAAACAGGAGAATTCGAGGTGGTGCRGCATGATGGATCTCGGAAAGAGGTCGACGCTTGGGCCATCRGGAAGTCCAAGCTCTTGTTTCATGCAGGGATCTTGGCAACGACATCAACATCRGACGAAAACACTCTTCAGTCCCRGGCAAGAATCTGTCAACTCTAGCATARCATGAAGTTAGCCCTTCAGGTATCGTTTAYGCCTCTGTACTGTAATTGTGTTCTTGTGTATAGCGTTTGCTTCTTCAATTTGGTGCYAGAGGATTGGAAAGCCTGCTTCATCTCCCCAGTTTTGTTCCAAGCTTTCAGCGCTGCTTTTCRTCGTCGTCATACACGATAGAGTAGATGGCAATAATTATGGAATTACTTCTTGGATTTCTGTATGCGAGAATGGTTCGAGTAGTGGCTACTGTGTAGCAGTACTCGCGCCTCTCCCTGCCCGTATGGAAAGGCTTCAGGAGATGGATCGTTCCTGGYAGCGGGGTGTGATCACTCGCATCCATTCCTAAATCCAGGTATCCACTTCTTCCAATGATCCTATGGCTGTACTCTTCGAACATTGCTAGTTCCCATATAACGTCTTGCTCGATACAGTCTTGTCTCGTCCAGCTCTAACTATGGCGACGAATTGATTGCATGCTCTTTCCCCCCACCTCCGCAGGCAATTTTTACCATGCACTCCTGTCGRATTCATCGCTATGCTGTGTTTGCTTTYTGCTTTCCTCCYGGAAATTGGTAATGTCGCTTCTCGTACGGATAGTCGTTTGTGTGATGCACATGGACAAGGAAAGAAGGAGCTGCATTCTCCTGCGGGTATGAATATGATGTCCGTCACGAAAGAATACGCTGCGTGCCCGTCGTGGTGCTGGCCTTCCCTTGCTTCGAGAATGCGCTCTCGTTGGGGGCCAGTGGTTAGACCCGCTACTCTGACCAGGTTCGTCTGTCGCTCCATTACGACCCGGATGAAATTCGATACTCGATTCCGCCAAGTCGTGTGTTGGCTCGAGCGTAGTCAAGATTCTGTTCTGATCCGTTGTGGTCGGTAATCCTTGGAGTGATGGTTGTTGGTGCGAACAGGCTGACGCTTCGTATGCTCCGCAGCTCGTCGGTACTTTGCGGGCGTTGAAATTCTTGAGACCAAGTGCTCCTCGCCTTGAGTTTCTTCCTAGGGAGATAAGGATCACGGGTGCCGCCAGGTTGGGCCAATCAATACCCAATAGGACCCCACGACCCCTGTGTAGATCCTTGAAAGAGTAATTTACTTGGACCCTGCCTTCTGACCTATCAGAGCTAGACTCTGTCGATGTGTTACTCCGCTCAACGTCTTGCCTGAATGAGACCGAAACCAAAACTAGCATCAAACACAAGAATATCCTATACTCAGTGCGCATCTTCAATTTCAGCAACATTCTAGTGTGCGAGTACTTAGCGATCCATGGCTCGCTCTACACCCTGATCTATGGGCATTCTCTCCTCCGCGGACTCTGTCACCATCAACAATAACGAAATTGTCCAATTATCGAGACTGCAGAGCCTTCAGACCACTTTATGGATCTAAAATTCCCAGGATCTTCTCGATATGGTGCCTGCAATCGCTTCTCTCGACAATAGGACCAGCGAACAATAGGAACAACGAATGGATTTCCACGACATCTTGGGCCTAGTCTATATTCGAGGCGATCTSAGCACGACAAAACAAATGTTTCTATTCCCATGGCAAGTGCCCATGTCCTCATCCAACAACCACTGTATCGGTGGACAGCTCTCGGGACCAAGCATAATCTTTGTGCAGACCTATCGAARCTGGCAAACTTTTACGCATAAGCTGAAGTCGAACATGCTCTTTTACGCGGTCAAAATCTCAGTTCTACCTGTCTTTCACATTACAAATGGTATTTCAGAAGCTTTCCCGGGCTCTAAGATCTCCGGTGCAGGTTGAGTCCTACTAGAACAAAGTTCGCTCAACCGATGAAGCAGGCACCTTGGGCCGATTTTATTTGCGAACTGTGAGCAATGAAACTTTTCAGCCATAGGTACACTTCAGCCTCTAGATTATCCTACCATTTGTTTCAGAAGCGGAAAAATTTCAGGCACGCACGTGCTAAAAGTTCGAAGTCGATTTCACGCCCCAAGTCAATGCATTCTTCGAGGCTCTGGATGAAGTTCCCTGCCATGATCTCGACAAAGAGTCAGTCATGTCAAGGGCGGCCTTTTTCTTGGCTGGGCTACACGAGCAATCTTGCTTTTTCGCCTACAGGGCCCTCTGAACACGTGATCTCAAGACAACTGGCACTTGTAAGCTGCTTTTCCACGTCCTGGACGCTTTGAGAGCCCATGATGTATATGAGYTRATACGAAATAAGRCATGAGAAGTCTAAATGTTCTCTCTCCTGAGATACGACCCCCRATTAGCATAAAACAATATATCAAAGTATCGGAAGGAGCGCTATCAAGCGCTTGCTATGAGCTCTTTCGAGCTTTTCAGGGTCAATTGAACAAGGTCCTTCTTCTTGGGAGCGCAAGAAAACCCACCACGCAATCTTCGGCGACCTCGATCTCGGTGATCTGAAGTGTCGCAGGGGCTCATAATTGAATAGGGGCTCTCAGCGCGAATGTCTGGATGATTGAATGGRCGATCCTCTTCAGCCCGCGTTCTCCCGTGTTCTTTTCCTTCATCACGCGGCATCCTGAGCCTGATTGCAGACAATATGTTATTGCTGCTTTTACAAGTCTGCCTCTCCTATGCCACATCGTGTATGAAATAGCATTGCTTGGTATTGCAAACTTGATGTTCTTTCCACGACGTTTGTCCTGCYACAGTGGGCGCGGACAAAGCGGTCGGCAGTCTGGCCAGCTCCAAAGCTTTGGGCTAATACCGAACCGGCATCCACGACATTTCAACACATCGTGAAGCTCACAGGGAATTGAGAAGTCCTCGACCCGTCTGAACAATTGCTAGTGTGGCACAGGCCCCCCGACCACTTGGGTCAGGGAATGTACAAACGGCAAGTGCTTGATGCTGCTGCGGAAATGTGGGCAATGGCTGAATTCTCATAGCCGCATGCAGCGTCGAACGCTTGAACGAGGTCTCACACTGCTGCTGCTGCTGCTGTGGACGAGTCCTGCAGGTAGACACCGCATCGTGCACGCAAGATAGCCCTCTCTTCAAGTGCGTTGAGCGCCAGGACATGGATATGCGTCGTTTCTCTAGGATTGAGAGCCTCTCGTTTCCAAAGAGTGTTCCCCTTCAAGCGTCCATCTCGGCAAGAACAGCCTTCTRGCAGGATCCGGCTCGGCGCACTCTCGATCCGTGAGGCAATTCCTCATCCGAACTTGGGAAAGACCCACAGACGCGTCCCCCAGATCGGGATAGCCATCGTCCACCTCCCAGCCCCCCTTTCCGCAGGCAYCGTGAGCCCGTTCCAGTTCTTAGCGCCAACTGGCTTCTGGGCTCCCAGCGTAAAAAAGATTGGCCCCGCCTTTCTCCGCCCTTCTCACCTTTCCTCCAACAACACTCTTTCCATCGACCATCGACCATCGACCATCTTCCTCTCCTTCTTRTTGTTGCGCGCCACACACCAACACTCTCYTACTTCTTCCTGCTCTTTCCACACCAGCATCTGCGCGCCTTCCCCCTTSCCATACAGCATTGCGAAAGCACCATGTCTCACACCGACAGCGTTAGCACCGCCAGCACGGCAAGCGACCTCAACGACGACTCGCAGAGCACTGTATCTGGCAGCATTGGTATGTACTTGGCGCTTTTCTCTCTCTCTCCAGCTCCTCAATCGCAATAGCAATATATACAATCATCACCTTCCCTTCTCTGCCTCCTTCTCTGCCTCCTTCTCTGCCTCCTTCTCCTCGTGTTCTCCCCCTCACAACGAAGCTGCATCAAGCCGCCATGTGTTCCACACCCAAGACGCGTCCAGCGCAACAGCCCAGCCTCAATGCCCAACCCATCACCTCGTGCAYATTGGAATGCTTGTATCCTGATGTTGCGGAGGCTCCTCCCCCTTCGTTCTCTTCAACCCTCTTCCGCAAGTCGCCTCCCTCAACTCCTACTCTCGAGCCTTCCAACTCGCAGAGAGCGGTATCGGCAATCAAGCCTTCCTTTCCCAAAGCTTTCTACCGTCATTGTTTGCAGCCGTTGTCGGCATCTCATCATACCTCGACGCGTCCTTCCTCCCCAGCCGCCTCTGCAGCAGCGCTCAGGTTTGTATTCAATTCAATTTTTTCTTCGACGCGTCTTGCCTAGACTCTCTTCGCTATTTCCTCTCTCCCTTGACAMTTCACTATTTTACCAGCACATCACGCCTTCCCTCGTCCACCTCGAACCTTTTCACGCGCCTGACCCACTTCTAACTTTGCCCCATCTCATCACTCTTTCATGAACTAATCCTTCGCACAGGTGGCGTTGATCTTATCGACCTTGGCAAGCTCTCTATCGACGATGAGCAAGCTGTCCACGTCAAAACTGATCCATCYGGTGCCTATTCCATCGACTCGGCCAAGACCAAGAGCAATGGCTTCTCTCCTTCTAAGGAGGCGTGAGTCTTTCCAATTCTCAGCACCAGCGTAGTTCRCAACTTACACTTCTCAGATACCGCCCACCCTTTGTTATCAGAGGATCTCAAGCTGATGCCGACGATGTCTTTCGTTCTACACCTCGAGCTTCAGTTCAGCGTACACCCACGGGTCCCAAGGCAGGTCGCAGTATGATGAGCGGAAATTGGCGTTCTGGTTCTAGCTCTGAAGGCTCCGATCTCGATATCAACTCCCCATCCCGTGAGAAGGTTCAGCGCGATGCCAAGCGCAGCAGCCAAACCCCTGGTTCAAGAAAGAAGGTCCGCGAGTATAGCCCACGGAGCGATCTTAGAGGCTACGGATCAGTCGCCGATGAAGATGCCCAGGGCAAGTATCCTCCTTCTTGCTGTGTTTTTGTTGCAAAGTAAGTTTCCCATTTACTATATCTAATRTCTTGTTCAAAGCTAATTGATTCAGCCTTCTCCAATCTGAGACCGAGGAGGCTCTTCAGGCTGCTGTGACTAAGGTCTTCAGCGAATACGGCACCGTCTTTGTCAAGATCCGCCGCGACCACAAGCACATGCCATTTGCTTTCTGCCAATACACAGTAAGTTTAACGCCCTCTTTTCCACACTCCATCTTACCGTATGTAGAACATTCGACATGCCGAGCGTGCCATCCGCGAGGGTAGAGGACGCTTAATCAAGGGTCGACCCTGCCGCACCGAGAAGACAAAGGCCCACCGTGAGTTTGAATCATTGTTCGATCAGCAAGTTCCCATCGCTGAAGTTCCGCGAGGTTTGTTCCATGTTGAGCGCAAATATGGCCCTGTCGTCACCATCGAGGAGGCTAGAACCTTGATGTCCCCTTATGGAACTGTTACCTCTATCTGGATAGCTTCTAACGTTGAGCGCGCTGCTCTCAATCTCAATGAAGGTGTCCTCTTGGAGTTTGAGATGTACGATGAGGGCCAAGCGGCCCAAGCTGTAAGTGTACCCTCCTGTCCTATGATAGAGTGATGGTAGCTGATGCTTCTCCAGGCATTCAAGGGCCATGCAGAGTTCAAGGTCACCAACATCCAAGGCATGGCGACCCCACCTCGCTCTAATCCCGCCGACACTGCCTACCTTGGACACTACCACTCTGATCGAAACACAATCTTTGTTGGATCTCTACCTGTCGATACCACCGAAGCTCAGCTTCGTCAAGTCTTCGAGCCCTTTGGCCTCATTGTAGAGGTTACCCTTAAGCACTCTCCTTCGAAATATGACCCGAATGAGAACATCTGCTTTTCATTCATTGAGTATCGTACTTACGAGTCCGTCGAGAGAGTTCTGAGCGCTAAGGTAATTCCTCATCTTATCTCTCTCACGCCAARTATACTAATGAAGTCACAGCACGGTATCACCTTCAACGGCAAGCCACTCCGCATTTCGCAGAAGGGCACCATTCCTCGCCGTCGTGTCCAAGAGAACTCCCCTGCTCGTCGTCGCTCTGAGCCACCAACCTCGCCTGCGGCCATGACTCCCATGTCCTCTCAATCACCTCCGCAATACTTTTATGGATACAGCCCCATGAGTTATCTGTACGGCACACCCACTCTCTACACTGATGGCCAAGGCCAATATTACTACGCTAGCCCACATACCTCACCATCGTACCACAGCCCAGCTTACACCACCGCGACTAGCCCTGCTCAGCACACTTGGTGGACCGCTCAACAACAACAATACTGGGGATATCCAGCTTCGCCATACGGTGCTTACCAATTCCAGCAGCCTGCTTCGCCGCCAAGCTATACTCCATCTTACTCAGGTGCTACTGTCGCTACCAGCCAAGATGAGCGCTCTCCGACTCCGATGCCCTCTGGCCAAGCTGAGGCAGCTCACGAGTCTCAGTAAACTTGGAGCTCGCTTCTCTTGCGCCTCTCATGTTGTTCCTTCATAGAGTATCAGCATACGAATATTTTCTTTTCATGTCTCATGGTCATTGAAGATACCCACACTGTCATGGTTCTCTGTCACTCTTGACCTTTGCGCACTTCTGTACGGCGTCGCGACATCACATTACGGTTTTCGGATTAGGTTTGGGATTCAAAAAGAATTTTCACAAGGGTTCACCACATCTAGCTTAAGAGACTTATTGCCCGCGCTTCCTCGACGTAATGGATTCTTCTTCTTGCTCCTCTTGGACAGGAATGGAATTGTCAGGATAGATTGATAGGGTTGAACATACATTTGCTAAAATATGAAAGACAAGGGAGATGTACAATAGCTAGACATTACACAATCTGAACAAGTTCTTCAGACTTAAGTGATCTCATTGTGACTTCGTGTTGATGCTATGCTTGAAACAGACCTTAGCTCTCCAGTGCTCCTGCCGCTTCTCGGTCCGCAACGTCGCATTTTCCTGGCCTTAGAATGCGAGAATCATATGGGATTGATAGGCTGGCACTTTCCAAGTTTACCTACAGCTCTTCTAAGCAATATGGAAAGAAGAGTTGCGGTCGAAGCGGAAGCAGCGACGTGATATATCCCACATCATGCCTATTCGCTCTTGCACATCAATTGAATAAAACCGAAAAGAGCGTATTCATGGCCAGCAAGGCTATAGATTTAGTATCATACTGGTCAATCTCGTTGTCAAGGGCATGGACACACCTGGAGGTATTTGGCTAAGGGAATTTGATAGTTTGACAAATTCGAGGGGCATGACAACAGCTTGATTCATGACAGCAAGACTATTGGTGCTGTCAAATTGTTTTGAGGTAGTAAGCAGGAAATTCGTCGCTAGGATACATGAGGTTGGTTTTCTTTTGGAGGGTAACAAGGACCTTSAGCGTGGAATGCTGACGAACGGAGGCTTGGGCCTCCCATGGATTGGGTATTGAGTAGTAGTGCTGAGGGTTGAGATATCGAAGCAATTTGAAATATCAGGGAAACAAYTAAGGGAAGAACAGAGATATGGAATATACAGTCATGCTGTTTTGACAAATTCCTTGCTTGGGTATCTAGATCTTCTCTACGCATATTCGGCTATCCAACTCATGCCTTCACAGCATCCTGCCAACTCTGGCCCGTCAGTTTCTCGAATGCCTCCCTGTACTTGTCCGTTGTTYCCGCTATCACATCAGGGGACATCTTCACATCCTTCTTCCCCTTACACCCCTCCTTCGTAAGCCAATTTCTCAAGTACTGCTTATCGAAGCTCTCTTGTTCTCTGCCCGCCTCGTATTTATCTGCTGGCCAGAATCGACTAGAGTCTGGCGTCAAGACTTCGTCCACAAGCACAATCTCGTCCGTCTCCTCATCCAGACCAAACTCGAACTTCGTATCCGCAATTATGATTCCCCTCTCCTTCGCATATCCAGCCGCCGCGTTATAGATGCTCAGAGCAAGCTTCTCAATTCTATCCGCATACTCCAGACCCTTGACTCCAAACTCAGGGATTAAATTCTTGGCAGCCTGCGCAGTAGAAATATTCTCATCATGTTCCCCAGCCGGAGCCTTTGTACTCGGTGTGTATATGGCGCCCTGCGRGAATGCTTCGCAGTTCGCAAGGSCAGGCCGGACGGGAATGCCGTGCACGGTGCCTGTCTTCTGGTATTCTTTCCATGCAGAGCCGGTGATGTAGCCGCGCACGATGGCTTCAAGAGGGAAAATCTTCAGGCGTCGGACTTGCATAGAACGGTTCCTGAGGACGGCTAGGTCGTATTGTGAAGTCGATTCAGGAAGGGAGAGGGTCAGGATGTGTGTCTTGAGTCCTGGCACAAGTTCGCGCAACTTCTTGAACCAGAACATTGACATGAGGGTCAACAGGCGGCCTTTGTCGGGGACGCCCTGGGATGGATTAGCATGGTAGTAGAAGAGGAGCGGACTTGGATGTACGTTGCCCATGACCACATCGTAGGCTGAGATGCGGTCGGTCGCTACGAAGAGGAGAGTCTTCTCATCAACCTTGTAGAGCTCTCGTACTTTGCCCCTGGCAATCTTGGGGAAGCTGGCGATGGTTTCAGGTAGCTCGGTGATTGCTGTGTCCGCCATAGTGGATGATTGGTCTTGTGTGTAGGTAATCTCCAAAAGCTGTGTTGGTTTTTGTTGTGTGCAGATGGGATCCAAAATTGTGGATGGAGGTGTCGAAGAGCCAGGTATATATACCAACGGGAGGCTGGCGACCGGTGTGGATGACACGCCAATTACAACCAGCGCCAATTCATCGCACAATTGGAACGGCACCAATGCGTGAAATATAAGTGAATAGGGTTGGTCAAGAATGTTTGTCGGGTTCAGAGGTTTGAGCGACTKCGGGTGAAAATGCCCCCCTCCGGAAGAGAAGAATCAAAGAACCCCTGCATGTTGCCCCGCCATCAGCTTTCTCTGCAGACGTCTCCTTGCATCCTTCTGTGCTAGGCTTGACGTGGAAAGTGGACTTGATGGCACCAATCACCCGCTTTTCTGTCCCCCATGGCACCGTCTAGCCCGAGCGCGTCATAGAAGCGCCGGGATGAATGACCCTCTGAAAATTAAAATTTGGTTATGGCCTGCGCTCCTTGCGGATACCTGTCTTCACTACGAAGTAGACCCGTAAAGACTGGCATATAGCCATCAAAAGCTTCCATTACCACAGCGAGGTCCAAGTGTTCAAGATGGGTCAACCTGCTCATCCGGCTAGCAATGCCATCATATATCTTTCATATGGCGCCTTCCTGTACGTCTGGCTGCCAGATCACTCTGGTCGCGCATCTTGGTCTCGGGACTGACTTGTCTGTAGAACTTTCGGTCTCTACATCGCGTGGCGACTGCGGCATCAAACGAAGGTAGCCTCTCGCAACCTTCCTTATCAATATGTACTTTCTGCGGCGGTAACGCTGATAGTCACGCAGGGCGAGTTCCTTTCAAGCAATAGAACGCAAACTGGTCAGAATACTCTCGAGATTGCTTCCTCACAGTCAAGCCCATTGGATCATCTGTCATGGACTTCTGAGAGATGGAATCAAGAATCGAATCTTCTCTTGCTTTGAGCACTGGCTAATACATTGGCAGCGTTCCCTTTGGCTTTGAATTTCATTGCGTCTGGTTAGTACAAGCGAGCGTGTGCTTTGATTCAGGGAAATACGGCAGCATATCGACCACCAACCCCGCAATCGCAAAGCACTTTGGAATCAGGTCTTAAGACAGAATGAGTCGTGAAGAGGTTCGTATTCAAACACAACGCCAGCGCTTCTCCGGCAGTCTCACCCGTTCAACTGCTTCTGTACGTGGACCGGAGAGAATGCTGGAGGAGAGCTGGCGCGGCTTCACTACGGGTGCCGAGTCAATGCAGTCATTAGGGATCAAGCTTCTATCGAAGAGATCTCCGATCCTGTACAGACGAAGCTGAGATCATACCGTCCTATCTACACCAGAACAAGACAATGCTTGCGTTGGGAAAGTGCTGCCGCCTTAAAAACCCCCCTTCCTTCGCCCACAGTCATGATAGCTAACCCCAGATCCCTTTCCGCAGCCCTTGGATCAGGCATTCTCTTCTCATATCCCCAGCTCGCAACTATCACAGGTGTGCAAGGCGTGGCGATCTATGCTATCAGCTCTGCAGCTCCGCTCATGATCTTTGCCTTCCTTGGGCCAATCATTAGGTCAAAATGCCCGGAAGGCTTTGTCTTGACTGAGTGGACTAGGCAGCGTTATGGCTTAATTGCGTCCATATATCTCAGCTTTTTGACCCTCGCCACCATGTTTCTTTATATGGTGGCCGAGTTGTCAGCTTTGCAGCAGATTATGAATGCTTTGACTGGGATGAATGGCCTTCCGATGGTCATCGTTGAGTGTGCCGTGACTACGATCTACACCTGTAAGGTCTTCGCCCCGGCATCTGTGATTGGGGCTAACATATGGAAGCACTCGGAGGTTTCAAGATCTCCTTCATCACCGACAATATACAAGGTGCCATGGTTATTGCCCTAAGTAAGTCCCGGTCAAAATTGTCAGATGAGCGTGCATTCAACAAGGCCTCTAGTCATCATCGCTACAATCACCATCGGAGTAGAGACCAAAGTTGAGAAGAGCCTTATCGATTCCTCCGGCCTCCTTAATTCCAGTCTCCTCGGCTGGCAACTCATCTACATCCTCCCAGTAGCGGTCCTAACCAACGACTTCTTTCTCTCCAACTTCTGGATCCGCACCTTCGCTTCCAAGACCGACAGGGATCTCTGGGTCGGTGTCTCTATCGCGGCAGTCATCACTCTCATTATACTGACTCTTGTCGGCTCAACCGGCCTGATCGCAACCTGGACTAGCGCCTTCGACCCCAATAACCCTGACCAAGATGGCAGTATTGCCTTCTTCTACCTTTTAGAGCAACTCCCGGCATGGACTGTAGGCATCGTCCTCGTCATGGTTGTCTCTCTAAGCACTGCCGCCTTTGACAGCTTCCAATCAGCCATGGTCTCCACCGCATCTAACGACTTGTTCCGCAACAAGCTCAACATCTGGTGGATTCGAGCTGCGGTTGTAGCCATCATCTTCCCGATCGTCGTACTTGCACTCAAGACTCCAAGTATCCTGCAGATCTACTTGATTTCCGACCTCTTCTCCGCATCATCTATCCCGGTTTTGGTTCTCGGACTAAGTGATAAATTTTATTGGTGGCGTGGCTTCGAAGTTGTCGCCGGCGGTTTAGGAGGTATACTCACCGTCTTTATCTTCGGCACAATCTACTACGGTGATGCCCAGAAAGGAGCGGATCTCATTCTTCTCGAGGGCGGGCTCTACGCTAATGACTGGAGCGTGTTTGGAGCCTTCGTCGCTGCTCCCGTCGGAGGTCTACTCTGGGGTTTTGGAGCGCTGGCTCTGAGGCTTGGCTTCCAATTTATCTTTGCAAAGATCAGAGGCCACAGGTTCGATGCGTTAGATAGGCCCACGTATCTTGACAGGAGAGTGGAAGGAGAGTCGGAGTATGCTGATAGTGGAGAGATTCACAGTGATGCCAGAGATGGGCTGATGATTATTGATCATAAGGGGACGTTCTTCTGAGTGCTCGAAATRGGTATAAGGCCACTTATAGAAGGTGTGTGGTGTGATGTACGCGAGGAAGCGTTGAAGGATATAGTTGGTCCATGGGAATTTCACACACCTTGAATCGATGAGGGGAAGATCAACTTGATTACCAGAGCATTGAAATAAGCATCTCGTTTTATGCAACAATAGAGTTTGTCTAGGGCTTGCACGATGTTCAAAGAGATTTTCGCTGGTAAAAGCGTTCCTTTTTGACTCAACCTACAAAGGTCATGATCTGACTGCCCAGTTCTCTTGGAAACATGTGTCTTGGATTCTACTTTTTATAAGCTGTCGCCTCGTATTTTCGTCTATGCAGCGCGTTCGATTTAGATGCAGTCAGAAAGCAACATGTGCTCGTGATGTTTCTGCAGTGAATCCAGTCCAGTCGCGGCCTCCGATCTTTGTGGCGAAGCACAGTGGCCAATCAACTGGCCCACTATCCGCTTAGCCATAAGCGTCGACTAGCATTACAGCCCCGCCATCTTCGAAGGGCCAGAGTCATCCCTCGAATCCCACCCAAACCACCAAATCCAGCACCCCAAAGCCAAAGCCACCACTTCTTTCTACAACTCTCCACTCTCCGCTCTTCCCAGACTTCTCCAAAATCTGATATCAGCGACAAGCCTCGCCTTCCCTCTCGAACAGATACAGCTTTCGCGCAGAAAGAAAAGCAACGCGCGTATGTCCAACATCGAAAATCTCAAATCCTTCGGTGCGTCCGTCCTCTTCTACCACTCCTCTCTACCCCTCCTACGCAGCCGGTGTACGAGATAATGGCCACGCATATATGGGCGGCGTCTRCAAATGCTCAGAGGCGGTGCCTGCCGTCGTCGTAGCCCTGTCGAGGCTTATCGCGCACCCCCTTCCATGTGGCACGGACAGCTAACATTTCTCGTCGTACAGACCCCTTCGCCGAAGCCGACGAAGATACAGGAGAGACCAAGCAGTCGCAAAACTACATACACATCCGTATCCAGCGTGAGTTCTCCTTCAACTCCCTCATTTTTGCGATGTGCGGCACGGCCCTCGCCCCGCGTAAGATGTCAGACGCCACAATACCATTCATCTGATGATAAGCATACTGACTACCATCTGCATCAGAACGCAATGGTCGTAAGACTTTGACGACTGTCCAAGGTCTCCCCAAGAAATTCGATCAGAAGAAGATTCTCAAGGTCATCAAAAAGAAGTTCGGTACGTCGATACCCCGCAGCCTCGTCACACACAAAGTCTAATCTCCATGGCAGCTTGCAATGGCACCATCGTCGTCGACAGCGAGATGGGAGAGGTGATCCAGCTCCAGGGCGACCAGCGCAAGGATGTACAAGAGTTCCTCACCGACAAGAGCGGACTTGAGCTTGATGCCAAGACTATCAAGGTAAGCACGCATCCACCCCTTCCGAATTCGGCGTCTGTTCACACACTGGTCCAACAGGTCCATGGTTTCTAAACCCGTCGAATCTAGTCCCCACCAGCCTTCGCCTTGAGGAGCTTCGATAGAAGTGTGCTAGCCACTAATCTTTTCTTTCAACTTCCTGCCCCGCCTCTTCACCCGAATGGCTGGGTCGAATTGATACTTTACGTTACGGTTCGATATGGGGGCGTTCGATGATACCCGCATTCTTTCACAGAAGGCACAGATGACATGGAATGGCATTCAGGGAAAGGGTTTTCTACTTTAGTATGGCATCGGATTTTGCACTTTGCATTCTCTACAGTAGTGTATCAGCAGAGCATACTGCTTGCTCATGCATTCCACAAGGACCAGCAGCTCAGCTATGTCTCTGGCAAACAGGAAAATACACATCATAACCAAAACCTCCGTGACTGAAAGTGCTTTAATTTAATTGATCTGTGAAACCCCATTGATTCCGTCCCACAATTCCAGCCATCTTAACGCCCGTCTTAACATGCTCCCAGCATTGCCGCGCTATGAGAAATAAGGGTACTGGGGGATCATTCGCTCGCGTCAAATGCAGCTGCAGTAAAAGGCTGATCATGCTGATGAAACTCGCTATGGAAAACACAGAAATAGAAAGAGAAGTCTCCTTAAGAATGGCGAGACGTGGATGCGTGACATGGTAAAGAAAAGTTAAAGTCTGGTCCTAATTAGCAAAGGAAACGGAGAGCAGAGGGAGGAGGAATTTCACCGYTGCTATGCTTATCCAAGCAGGCAGGAGCAGTCGAGGGTCCTCGGAGCCGCCTGAGAGGTAGAGGACCCAGGACGTTATGTAGGCATTTACGGAGTTGATCGTTAGGAGACGGACGAGCGTTGCTGGAAGCTATCAGTTCCAATATCAAGCAGAGACTATCAAGTAGATAGGTACCTTGGGGTGTGTAATTGAGCAACCTTTGCAGCTAGTTAGCAGATATCCTCTTTTATAGCGTAAGAATGAGCATTCACCATCTCGACATCAAGCAATCCGTAAAATAGAAGCTCAAATATGCCGACGCACAGCACTTAATCCCACATCAGCAATCATCCGTACCATATATTCCTCTCGGGCTCTCCAAGAGAAAACATACCCAGAGCACAGCCAAGAATACCTCCGTAACCCTAAATCTCCTCTCCACACTCCAGACCCCATCTACCATCACCTCCTCCAGCAACAGATCACCCATAAACGTCAGCGCGCACCGCAGCCCCCACCACGCGGCCGGCGCCGTGCTGAGCGCGCGACAAAACAGCAGAGGGAGGTACCAACGCTTCTCTACGCCGAGGAGCACGGCAACGCGCGGGTGTAGTACGGAATTCTTTCTCTTCGGGCTGGAGGGTATGAAGTCAGGATCGGGTTCGTAGTCTGGAGGTGGTGAGGCTGGGACATGGCGACCTGGTTCAGCGCGGCGTGGGGTAGCCAGAGTGAGGAACCTAGGGCATGTGCTGCCGCATTGCAAACGGGGGGTCCCTTTGAGGTTGGAAAGGGAGGGAGGAGCTGGAGGTTTTTTCTGGAGGTTTGGAAAGGGAGGGAGCGGCGTAGTAGATGGGTGTCCCCCGTTCAGCTTGGCGGGAGCTGCATTCCAGGTCGGGAAAGCACTTGATAAGAAAGCAATTATTAGTTGGGAAATTGGAGAATATTTTGTTTCCAATTGGAAGTCTTGCAAGAGCTAGAATGAATTTTATTACAATCTTTCAATTTATTCTGATATCGTTTCACACTTGATCTTCATAAGGGTCCTCGAGGCTACGTACTGTATCTTTAAATCCCGGGATTAAGCCGAAAAGCTTCAAAAAAAAGCTCCAGGACCTGACTACTTCACTAAACCCCTCATGGCATACCTTCTACGACGGCCCCTCTGCTCAGCAGTAGGGATAACCTTCTCTTCAATCTCTCAAAGATGCTTCTCCCAATTTACTGCGCTCCAAGCAGGTGCAGGGGGCCGGGTAGTAGCGCCGCGAATGCATCAACCCTCGTCACGGAGCTTGAAGAACATTCAGAAACAAGACATCCGACAAGCCGGCTCTGACGTCGGCCTCTTAGATCGTACTTTATCCCTTCTCTTCCCAATCAGTTAATCCTTCTCTAACAAAACTACGTGTAGAAACCTTCATCCCCGGCGCCGCAACCCCGTCACCCTCCGAATTTCGCCGCGTCCCCCGCTACTTCTACCACCGTGCGCGCCTATACCTACGGAACTGGGCCTCTCTACTCATCCTCAAGTTCACCTCCCCCGGCCGCTTCCTCAAGCGGCGCATCACCCTCCACAACAAGACGCTCGTGCCCACCGCGCTGGAACTCCACGCACAGATGTACAACTCCTTCGCGAAAGGAAACCTGCGCACCCTGAAACACCTTTGCGTAGACGGACTATATGACTCGTTTGCAACAAGAATCGGGCACAGGGTGAAGGGCGAGAAGGTACAGTGGGACTTGGTGAGTCTGAGGGGCAAGCCGAAGGTGGTGAGCAATCGGGCGGCGAAGTTCCAGGATGSGGAGGGCGCGGGCATACGGCAGGTTGTGGTCAGGATTCGTAGCCAGCAGAAGCTGACCAGGTGGAAGGATGGGAAAAAGGTCGAGGGGACGGGGCTGGTGAGAGATGTGGATGAATTTTTGGTGTGTCAGTGTAAGTATTTTGGCTACGCGGAGCAGGCCTGGCAGGCCTGGGGAACGGTGATGCCGACGACGTCGAAGGAGTTTGACCAGTGGATTCGCAAGGAGGCGTAAAAGAGGAGGAGTCTGGAAGTGGCGGGCATGTGTATAAAATAGATCCCTGGCGTGGCTAGGAGGAGCGCTGTACTCCATATGTATGAAATAAAGAGACGAAGGGAGGGCTATGTATAGCTAGATACACTCCAATCGAGGCATTGAACATGTACAGAGAACTGCATGTCATCATTCATGAAGGAGAAAAGCAGCTGTAACGCGGAAATGGGCCTTTCGAAGAGATATTAGATAAACTTGAATTGAAGTCCTAATAGGATGTTTATGGGAGTAAATGGAGTAAATGCTACTCCTATGCAAGACCCCATTGCTTCATCTTAATGTTTGAAAACAGAGTGACTACATTCCGATTCTGCTCCCACATCACGGCATCATCGCCGTGAAAACAACCATCCTCAAATGCGCCCTCGGCTTCTATACAAGCCTTCACTGCCTTYTGTGACAACCAATCTGTAAGGTCCTTGGGCCGCCTAAAATTGTCAGTCATAACACTCTGAAATTCAAGAGAGCAGAATCTGAAGGAGACAAAACGTCATGTAGAGGCACAACTTTGAAGTTCTTGATCTTTGCATCTAGCAAGATATGCACCTTATACTTGAACCCATGTATATCGATAGAAACATAGCACTCGCTAGTATATGCTCTATTCCAGTCTCGCCTTCTCGTGCTCCACCCATCTTACCCATGTAACAGGAAAGAAAGACGCAGCATAGCCTCCACTACTTTGATGGCATTCTCGAAACAGAAGAAGAAATCATTTTAAAACMTTATATGTAATTTTGCATCTTGTACGATCCGGAATTTTATGCTTCTAGAAACGCTAGACTTCTTATCTTTGTCCCGATGCCTCAGTAGCCGTTATGTGTACAGTGATAAGTAGTGGCCCATAAATTACAAACATTCGCGTCTTACGCCTATTCTATGATGGAGGAGCTGCTGCCGGTGCTTCTGTTCCTGTGCCTTGTCCTGGCACTGGAGGCGGAGGGAGGAACATCGGGAGGTAGGTCTAGCTTGGATTAGTTGGTGGTATGAGACTTCGAGCAGGTAGCTTACGACAGCGAGGGACATGACTATTGCAAAGAATTAGTTTGTATTTCTATTCGCGAGGAGTAGCAGCACTCACAGGACATCCCAACAGAGAAAATCGCTGGCTGCGATGCAGTCTTTCTTGTATCCGCGCTCTCGCCGAGCCAGTTCTGAATCGCAAACACAACAGCCGCCCTGAACCGAGTCAAAAGCTGTTTTAATGTACTCTTGGGAGTGAATACCATCCGATGTACTTGTTTCGCATGAACATGGCTGCCATTGGCAATGTGCTGCCCAAAGTGCTGTTGAGATCGGTGGACTTCTCTTTCGCGACGGGTTCCACGAAGGGAATTACTATTRAGATRGATTAGCTATTGTTTATRACAACTRAGGGAACCCTTACCGAGGTCCGCCCTCTTCATATCCTTCTTGGTAGACATGGTTGATACTTTTGCGAAAGTCGGATGTTCAATCTGTGGTTCTGTGGTTCTGTTGTTTCGTGGGTTCGTGGTTTCGACAGCTTCAAGCTCATGGAAGGTTACGCGATAGGCCGCCGGTGGTCTCAGAAGTTCAGCGACAAGACGTATATTTGGGTATGCCGCCCCCCAAAAGCGGACCACTATCGCCGATGCAAAGCTTATCGCGGAYCCTTGAAAAATGCCCCCCTCGCCGCCCAAACCCCCGTGGATCATGGATCCCCGCATTGGCATGTTGCCAGTTCCCAAAGCGCCAGCCAGTTCTTTCTTGCTTCTGCCGCTATCCCTCGTTCTATCTGATGTTGCCCATGCCCCAACCGCGCGCTCCGGCGGATGCTCCTCCCGCTTGTGCCTCGAGCTGAGACTTTTCCAAAGAGACGGGCATAACTTTGAAGATCCGCCTGGTTGTATTCCTACCTACTCTGCCGCTGGACAGACAAAGCGGCAGTAAACTTGAATGTCCCAGGCGCAGTGAGACACGGAAATGGGCTCCCGGGGTGCCGCTTTGGATGTCCACGCACTTTCATGGAAACAGAAGACTGCGGATAAAGGGCCCAGGTACATAAAGTAGGTACCAACATCCTTCTGGATAATTGACCTGCGCTGCAACGCTTTGCGCCACACGATCGCAGGGCAGCATCGTCTTCCTACGGCGACTTCCCAGCCGGGCAGTTCGGTGACGGGCCACGATCAAGAATAGATCCATGCACGCCATTCCCCTCCCACCAGGCCACATTTTACCTCCACGGCCCGGGTAGCGTGGTTCTGACGTGCTGAGCGCTGAAGCTGTGAGGGGCGGACCAATGCCGTGTGCCCTGACTGACTTCTGCCCCAAGCCACGTCTGCTCACAGCACGTTTGCTTCTTCTTCTGTCGGCTTCGGGTGCTTGGGGGTTGACGAGAGTGTCAGAATTTGGGGATCGAGAACGAGACAATCTCGCTAACTCTGCCGTCRTGTGAGCGAACATCGTTTCATGTAAAAGCATGAAGGAAGAGCGTTTCCAGAACTCTGCCTTGTTGAGTCTCTGAACAATAAGTGGCTGCGTCCAGACGGCCAGAGGCAGGGCTCGGGCAAGTCCGCTAGGCAGACCAAACAGAAGTTCASAGCATCAGAAATTCAAAATCGCGGCGGGACGAAAGCCGAGAACGAAGCCAAGCCTGTGGTGCCTGAGAAGTTCTCGCGATTTCTTGCTGTGCTTCTGGRCAAATCACTGCAGCTGTTTGCCCAGAGAGAGATTCCCCAGAGAGAATCCATCCCGRACATGTCTCATTGTGGTTATCAGCGCATCTCAAACGTGTAGATCCCCGCGGTACTTGCAGAGGAGAGGCCCCGGAAGAAGGCTAGTGCTTCCCGAGGCTGCGCTGCCAGGGCTTGTGGGGACCTTCGAGCCCGTCTTGCCGCTGTTTGATCCTTGCTAGAATCCTATCCCAGTCAAGGATGCGTGGTGGCATCGTACAGTAGGCTCGTGGCACCGCACCCTCTGCGCAACTCCGAGTCGTCAACAGCATCACATCACACTTCACCGTCAGAACGTCGACACCTCGCTCTCCTGCCCTGAMCACGCCGGCAACCGCGCTCACCACCACGAGGGCTCAAGACCCTACGCCACTGTCGGTCCATTGAAAGCGCATCTGTCTCTCATCGACCATGGCTTAACATGACAACTCGTCCGGCCTTGGGTGCTCGCCAGCCCGCAGTACGCTCTCAAAGTACCACCAATGTGATACCACAGAGACCCCCCGCCGCCCATCGAACGCTTTCTCAACAGTTCCCCTCAGGGTCCCCGACAAGGCGCGGCAATGAGGGTGTTGTAGACCTGACGGATGATTCGGGGAGATATGGGAATGGGACAGTTCCGAGAATGGGGTCTTCGCGGCTCCGGCTGGAAATCTCAGAGTCAAGCAGTGATATTGTCGCATCGCCTAAGCAGACTTCAGACGCAGTCCCTCAATGGCGGCCCTCTGCTCCTCCCCGTGGCCGGCCACAGCTCCATTTCGACGTGCCGAATGTCAGCAATCTCAGCCCTCGCGCCGCGCAGGAGGGGACCCAAATCGAAAGCGCTGTCAAGCCGATGCCTCTCCCTGTGAGGCCTGGCCAGCATGCTCCTCCTACTTCAGAGAAATCGCGGGTGGCGCAAGGAAACTCTACCAAAAAAGATGCCCGGCCGAAGCCTTATGTTTTGGAGGTTCCCGCAGCCGCTCCACAATATCCCTCGAATGGTATATCAAAAATTTCCAGCGCGCAAAGGATATATATACTAATACTAATTTGATATAGGCCATGTTGACTTCTTCCCTTGGATGGGAAATCACCCTGAAGACCAATTTTCCGAGCCTGTTATTCGTCAAGGCTATTTTGACAAGGCGCAGATGACACAGAACGAGACCGGGTCTGCTAGAGGGGCTATATTTCCTTCTATGAAGCACAAGAGTGGCTTGCAGACACTATCATCTTTATTCACAACTGTTCTCGCTCAGCGGAGATCTCATGGCCAAGTGACAGCCAGTTGGGTATTCAAACCTCCCCCGCGGGTGACTGTCACAGATACCAAGAGGGAAATGTGGCTGAAGGATCTAGCCAATCCGACCATCTCTTTAAAGCGACTCAGCCGGTCGATTCCACACGGTATCCGGGGAAAGGTGCTTCTTGATCAGTCCCTCAGCAAAAATATCCCGATTGAGAGAGCTGTTTGGCTTGCCAAATGCGTTGGAGCTAATGAACTTCGATCTTTTAGGAGGAAGGGGGTTAGTGGGACTTTCCAGATGGGTGGCGAAGCCAAGTGGATACGAGACTTCACAGTTTGCGTAGAGCAATTTGTGGAAAACATCGTTGGAGGCTGTGGCGAGGAGGACTTCAAAGCGCGGGTAAACTATGCGTAAGACGACTAAGGAGTTCATCTTGTAATTGGTGCTGACTGTGGTGTAGAATCCGCTTGGCCGCTCATTTTCACGCCGAGGGTTTGCTCGATCGTGAGCATTACATGGAATGGCTAGTCTCATCTTTGGAGAATAGCCCCCACGCAAAGCTGCCACTCTGGATTTTGATTACTCAAATATATTGGAAAGATCTTTTGAAATACCGGAAGTATGGCCGCCGACTCGCCGGGGCTTTGCTGGGTCATTTCTGTGAGGTATGTTTAGCTGGGATTTGGCAACGCAATCGATGCTAAATGTCTACAGATGACCAACCACCCCGATCGCGACATTTTGGAACCTCTTTTAGATCGCTTAAAGCAATTGACCAAAAGCCTTATGCTATCAAACTCGGATAGTTTTGTTTTTCCCGGGCTCTGGGCGAAGTATAAAGATATTATATGGTCTAATCTTGCATCGGATAATGCCCGCTTTCTGCCAATTTTTGAAGGAATTGATCGTCGGAATAGTCGTCTCGCTATCCCGGGATTAGAGAAGGAGCAAAATGCTCGTCAACGCCTTATCTGGTACCTGGATACAAGCCTTTCGGAACTGCCCACAAACGACCTTCCAAAACGATGTTGGCGAATAGATCAAGACAAAACTATGCTACTCCGAACGATCTTGGAATGGTCGACCTCATCATATCGCCCCGGAACTTCCAAGATCTATATTGGGGCCCGACTACTTCGATATTGGTCTAAGTCTGGGATCGATGCCACGGAGTCTTTACTCGACTTCCTTGACAGTGAAGCATCCGCAATTATCTGCAACAAGCCCGCTCTCTATCATTTGATATCCGAATTGGCTCGATCGGAGCATTTCTCCATGGCAAGATATCTTCAGTGGTTGATATCTCGAGGAGGGCTTTGCAATTCAGCATCTGTCGCACCTGATGGCCCAGTTTCAAGCCGATTGCTAGCCGAATTACCACTGCACAACGTCAGCGGTGGTATACTTTCGCTTCATCGAACTTTACTCGGTCGAGCAGATTTTTCTGTTGATGAAGAGGAAGACCGGATGAGAAGTTGTATGGCGTCTATCAATCGGACGTTACCATCAATGCAAGCAAATATCGACATCGACATGGAAATAGACAGTGTCCCTGCTTCTGAGGACCTCGCGAGTTTGCTACTACAGCTGAGTCGGTCCAGCAAATCAGAGATAGGACTCTGGCTCAGACAAAAGATTCGACTTCAGATGCAGCAGCCTACTATTCCTCTGTTGGAAGAYTGGGATGCTGCGCCAATAAAGGGCGGGACGTCCGCAATCTCTAGAGTAGACTTCCATACTATCCGCAATTACCTCGAAGTCATCGATGACCATTCAATGTTGGCGGATGTGTTGAAAATCGTCATTAGCTCTAATGACCCGGATGTTCTTGCATCTTGCGCCGACACCTTGAATCTGCATATCAATTCTTTTGCGGCTATTGGAGCACTTCATAACCTCTTCGATATGCTCACAGCACGTCTACCGGTTTTGATGGAAGATCGAGGTGCTATACCACGAGGTGTCTTAGTGTCACTATCTGACCTCGCTACTCGAATCCCGGATCGGAAGACTATTGCGGACCAGCTTTCCCAAGAACTAGCTTTGAGTGATAGAAAGAACGCTGCCGATGCTTGTTCCCCAGTCTCAGATCATATGGCCATGATGCAAGCTGCAGAGGTCGATTTTACAGATGAAATCGAGAAGGTTTTGGCGGGTGGGAACAGCATGGACCAGGCCACTTTAGATCGACTCTTCCAAAGGGTCATGGCTCAACTTGAATCATCCTGGGGAAAGTCACCTGAGCAACAGCGAAGCTGCGGTCTTCTGCTTACCCGACTACGGACATTCGATATTCAGCACTTCGACCTCCTCTTGACGAATTGGCTAGTACGGTTTCTAAATATGGCTGACCGTCCAAGCATGATACGAATCCTGGGTCCCCTAATCAGCTTTGGATGTCTCTCTTTTCAAGCTGTTCTGAGAAGTGCTGAAATCGAGATTGGAAAGGGTGCCGATACGACTCAATCCCCAACTACGAAACTTTCTTTGGAGATCCTCGCTCTCATCTTAGGGTCGTCAGACTTACTAGAAGGCATGCTCGTTGAAGAAGTATACCGTTTTCGAATTAAGCAAGTTCATGCGCAACGAGATCTTGCGGTCGAAGTACTTGGCTGCATTCGCGAAACCCTCAAGGAGCAGTATCTGTTTACACGCGACCATACCTATGTCGTGGAATCGAGAGACTTGCTACAGAGCCATAGCTCCTGGGAACTTCTCCAGACATACGCTATACTACATACCGACATGATGATCAAATGTCTTGTGCTGCCTCTACTTCGCGAGCCTGGGTCGCAAAGTGCAGTTGCAATGACCGCCCTCGTCGACACACTTCTGTTTGGGAAGGCTCAGAAAGGAAGTATATCTACTGATGCAATTCTCGATATAGCCGATGACTTGACCCTACCATTCTGCCAAATCAAGCTTGAATCGATTTTTGGTGGAGACGATATTCAGATGTCGGATGCCGAGGAAGGTCGTTCGGAACGCCTTGAGGTCTTTGATAATGCAATCGAGGCTGCGGTTGCTTCCGGGAAAACAGCCTGGGCCAGCATCGTCCCTCTGCTTGAAAAATCAATCGCCCAGCACTTGAGGAGACGAGCTCAGACGCAATTTTTGGCCTTGTTCCCTTCTCCAAAGTCAGCTCACACTTGTGAGTCTTCGGGCATGCAAGGTCGCATGGTTCAGGCAGAGAATTTGCTTCGTGTCATAGAGTCAACTACGAACGGTGGGCTTACATCAGATACAAGCCAAACGAGCCTTGCCATGGATATTGTCACCACGTTAAGCGGCATTCGAATACTACTATCTAACAGTCAGCAAGTGCAGAATAAAGATGCACTTGTAACGAAATGGGCCCCTCTGCTTCTGCACTTCGTCACCCTCCACACTTCCGAATTCGACAATTTCAGGGCTGGGCACGAGGTTAGAGCCAAAGCCATACTAGCGCTCTCCGCAATCATGCTTGAACTGCAGGCCTTGGATACCAGCACAGAGGCAACTAACGGACTCATCGAACAAACTTTCGACCTCGCTCTCTTCCTCGTTGACTCCCTTCCAGACGAAGTACGGCAGCAGTGCATTCGCAGTCTGCGCGACACAGCCTCTAGCCCACAAATCCGCTACCTGTTTAGTTCTGCCGCGAATCCATCGGATTGGCTTGTCCTGAGTCAGAAAGAGTCCATTCCTGTATCTAGCGGGGATGCGAAAGCCCTCGAGAAGGAGAAATTAACCCCATTTACCTTGAGGAGGTGGGAGCTGCTGGGTGATTCAACACCCCATTTTGGAGAGAACGATACCAGTCTTAGCTTGACCTTGTTTGGCGCCCGGCGAGGGTAGGGGATGGGGTCGGACGGGAGTATAGGAGTATCTCTGGTATATATAGGCATCGAGAAATCGCTCGAACGATTGGATAGTTACAGACGAAGTCATGATATTAAGATATATGTGGACATGAATATTATGTTATTCACAGAAGCATGCTCGTTGAGCTCATCGTGTTGGCAGGAGCGTTGACGTGGTGACCCCCCTTGTCAGAATCAAACCCGTTGTGGCTTGCCTCAGCCTCTGCGTGACCTTCCTGAACCCTACCGACAAATTCAAATTTGCATCCTGCAGCCGCATTCTTCGCTAATACACTCGTAGGGCTCTAGGTTTTTATCGAATTGTCATAAATACCGTTCTTATTATATGTTTCCCCAGATATACCTTAGGTACCCGTCGCGCCTGGTCCACCAGGTTCTCCACTAGTATCCTCGTTTAGGCGTCGTCACCTCCAGAGCATCAGGTGCCTGCAATTCCACCCTGCCCTGTCCAACCCCGCGCCGAACAGACATAACCTCATCCATCACCCAGTATGCTCCTTACTACCCGTTACGCCATATATGAACATTCGCTGAGGCACGACCGCGCATAATTATCGCCTTCGAGTCTTCCGAGCCGGTGGTCAGAGGRATCAACACACTACCAATACAGTAGCAACTTCTCTCGCATCACCCTGTCGATCAAACCCTGCCCATTCCGCCTTTTCATTCCATTATCAAGACCCCTACCTCCAGCACAAATACCACACGCACCCCGCCGACATGGACMGCGACAATAACAATAATCCTGACCGACTGCTCTCAGAGCCACCCGAGTTCCCAGACCCGAACCACGAAAGGAAAGGAAGCATGTCACTGGGAGCTGGTCCAAATTCAAACGGCGATGACGTCTCGCCCATCAATGGAGACTCCGTTCCAACAAGCGCTGCTCCTCCAGTTCAGATCGACCCCAACACAAAGGCAGTTCAAGAGGTGATTACTTCAGAGGTATGCGCAGAGTTTGAAACGCCTATGTATTGGGTTGATGGCTAATGGTTTAGATTGGCGTTTCGACCTTACTTAACCGTTTGAAGCAAAGCATAGCCTCGGCAAAGGTAGCAGAGACTCCTGAACTCGCATAGATAAAGCTGATATTGGCATAACAGGAGTTTGCAACCTTTCTCAAGAAACGCTCCGTGCTCGAGGAGGAGCACTCCAACGGGCTAAAAAAGCTCTGCAAAACAACCACCGACAATGTCCGTCGACCAGAGCAGCGACATGGCTCTTTCCTCCAGTCTTATGAAGAGGTCAACGCGATTCACGAACGCATGGCGGACAATGGGTCTCAGTTCGCTGTCTCCCTACACACAATGCACGATGATCTGATGAATTTGGCCGCCGAGATGGAGCGGGGTCGAAAGCACTGGAAAACAGCCGGGCTCAATGCGGAGAATCGAGTAGCAGAGACCGAAGCCGCCATGAGGAAATCCAAGGCCAAATACGATACCTTAGCCGAAGATTATGACCGTGCAAGAACCGGAGACCGACAGGCTGGAAAGAAATTTGGTTTGAAGGGTCCCAAATCTGCTCAGCAACATGAGGAAGACCTTCTTCGAAAGGTGCAAGCTGCAGATCAAGATTATGCGTCTAAAGTGCAGACTGCCCAAAGTCAGCGAAGTGAACTTATCTCAAAATTACGACCTGAAGCTGTCAAGGCTTTGCAAGATCTTATTAAAGAGAGCGACTCAGCACTGACACTACAAATGCAAAAGTTTGGTGAGAACAGCAAGAATTCCTGTTCACGAATGAATGCTAACTTTGACGATAGCTTCCTTCAACGAGAAGCTGCTTCTAAGTAATGGCCTTAATATCAGTCCACTCAAAGGAAACGAACATAGCACTCAGAGAAGTCTCCGCGAAGTTGTACATGCAATTGACAACGAGAAGGATCTTAGCAGTTACATCAGTAGCTTTGCGAACAAGGTCGCTCCTAAAACGGCAGAAATTACATATCAGCGAAATCCTGTGAGTTCCTACGTTTTGACAATTTCGACAGCAGCTAATTTTAAAGGTATTGAACCCTACATCAGCGAGCGCGCCTCCACAACGTCAATCAGATCCACCTTCTTCCTTCAACAATCGACAAGGGACTCAGCAGTCATTTGGCGTGACACAATCTCCCATACACCAACCTTCTATGAGCCAATCGCTCAGCCAAGCTCCGCCGCAAGCTGCCGTTCAACAGCATGAAAGGAGCTTTAGTCAGGGCCCATCAATGCAGCAATACGGATCTATGGGAGGTGCACAACGAGGACCTATAGCAGCTCAGAATCTGACGACCAGCCCGATCAGCGCCAGCGGCCCACCTCAGCTTTCGTCGCTCCCATTCCAAACCTCACAGTCTCCACCTCCTCAGTCATTCCCTCAACATCATCAACCCAACCCGTCCGCATACTCTCAATCCCCAATCAGCGGAAGCAATGGTAATCTTCCTCCTCTCAAGCCGGTTTTTGGTCTCAGCTTGGATCAACTTTTTGAGCGAGATGGTTCCGCTGTTCCTATGGTTGTATATCAATGTATTCAAGCAGTAGATCTGTTTGGACTCGAGGTGGAGGGCATATACCGCCTCTCAGGGACTGCGTCTCACATCAATAAGATTAAGGCCATGTTCGATAATGGTAAGGTCTAAAGTGAAGTCCTTGTTCAAGGCTAACAATGTCCAGATGCGTCAAAAGTCGATTTCCGTAACCCCGAACATTTCATGCACGATGTGAACAGCGTAGCTGGACTCTTGAAGCAATTCTTCCGCGATCTCCCCGATCCTCTTCTCACGAATGAGCATTATTCTGGATTCATTGAAGCTGCCAGTGAGTTAGAGAGTTACTCTCAGCGTGTTCAAGGAACTGATATATTTTTAGAAAACGATGATGATATTGTAAGACGCGACTCGCTACATGCTATCATCAATAGCCTCCCGGATCCCAACTACGCTACACTACGAGCTCTCACCCTACATCTCAACAGGGTGCAGGAAGCCTCGAGCGCAAACCGCATGAGCGCCAGCAACTTGGCAATTGTATTTGGACCAACGCTCATGGGCGCCAATGGACCCAATATTCAGGATGCCGGGTGGCAAGTGAGAGTCGTCGACACGATATTACAGAACACGTACCAGATCTTTGACGACGATTAGGTATTGGAAGTGGAAGAGATGGTGGCCGAAAAATTGTATAATTCGCTGTATAATAAGCAGGTGAGCCTCGGTGCGGTCTTGAAAAGTCCTCCCACACATATCCTCAATTAATCATTGTTTTGCTCCGTTATAATCGGAAGTGATGGTCTATCTTTGTGCATATATCAAGGTGAGCCTGTGCGTTGACCATTCCTTCCAAGCGGGTCTCTCTAGGCCTTGATTTCTTTATAGTACTGTGTCTTGCAGCATAATATCCCATTCCTTTTCCATATTTCGTATACATGACTCAGCAACTGTACTTTCTTTATTATCAAAGCCTGGGTGTCGACCATAGCGTTCAAGCTCCTCGTGAACAAATGATTAGTCCACGATTGGCCCTGGAAAAGCCACCCAGGTAGATGAGGTCAAATCGATGTACTTTGAGATTCATCTACCTAACGAATCGACTTAGTTGCATATTGTACTTTCTGAAATTTTCGAGTTCTTCTAGCATATTGCTAGCTCCTAGATCGTGGCCGCCTCGTTACTTCCTAATTAGGGGGAAAGTTCGGCAGCGAGAAGCAAGTTACCAAATAGACCCACTTCACAAGCCAAAATAAAATAATCGCGCGCCTGCAAAAACCAAATCCCATCGAGGATCTCTGCTCCCGCTCCACAACATCGGGATCACCTCCATCATATCCGCGGCGCCATGGCTGCCCCGGATGACAGCCACTTCTTCAAGATCCTCGAGCAGCAGAAGGCGAACTTCGCAGCCGCCCACGCCCGAACAGGTGAGGTCCCTATAGATCACGAGCCCCGCCAAACGCAAATAGATGAGTACCTCATTCAATATGCGACTATCGAGGTAGAGAAGGCGGCGGGGAGAGAGAAAATGAGAATGCAGAGTACAATTATTGGGACTCCGTACTCTCCGTGTGTCGCGCCAATTCACACGCTTGAGAAAATCATGATTAAAGATCTTAAGCTGGAAATGCATCATCGTGGTCGCTTCATCCTACTGAGGACGGTAGTTCCGCCGGTGCGGATGAGTGCCGTTATTAGTCTTGCGGAAGATGAAAATGGCGATGTGGCGACATTCTCGCTGTATATGCAGGAGCCGGAGAGCGTGAGGCCTGCGAAGGAGATTCTGAGGGAGGGGAGTGTGCTGTTATTGAAAGAGCCGTATTTTAAGGTTACTGGCGTCGGTGGGTACGGGATTCGTGTCGACCATGGGACAGATGTTGTCTGGCTGAGCAGTGATGATACGAGGGTGCCGGTTGCATGGAGAGTTGAACTTCCGACGAAGACCACGAAGGCTTGGAAAGCGGATGGCAATTCGATGATGGGTGCTGCTAAATACAGAGAAGCCGTAGACCAGTAAGTCTCGGTGTGCTAAATCAAGTGGGCAATACTAAAGGTCAAACAGATACTCCATGGCATTGAAGTCTTCTTCAACACCTGCAGAAGCTGAGGTTATTCACAGCAATCGTGCTCTCAGCCATCTTAAACTGAGTCAATTTGACGCAGCATTAGAAGATACGACGTTTATCGCAGACCTTCAAACACGTTCGGAAAAGGCACTATATCGTGGAGCTTTGGCTCTCTACGGCCTTCGAAGATTTACCGAGTGCCATGAGCTGCTGAATTTTCTAGTAGCTAAGTTTCCGGAGTGCRCTTCAGGAAGACACGAGCTGGCTCGAGTCAAGCTCAGGATTCAGGAGCAAAATGAGGGCAAATACAACTTCCAAAAGATGTATGATCAGGCTAGGGTAAGACCACCTATCATCGATTGTGCTACGTTTGTCGGGTCCGTTCAGGTCAAGGATGTGCCTGGCAAGGGAAGGGGGTTGTTCACGAGCAAGGCCGTCAAGTGTGGAGAACTTCTGGCTTGTGAAAAGGCATTCTCGTACGGCTGCGCGGAGTCACCAGGGGAGGGTTCTGGAAAGGCCACGGAGTTTGGAGTCCTCATCAACCTTACCACAAATCGCGTCAAAATCGGTACAGACGCAGCTCACATAGCGAATGTCTACCAGAAGCTTCTAAGCAATCCATCGCTTGCGCCTGCTTTTTTAGATCTGTGTCATGGCTCTTATGAGCCGGCTCCAGTGGCCAGCGTAGATGGCAAGCCAGTCATAGATAGGGAAGTCATTGTCTCAGGTTCAGTGAAACTTTGCTAATTCTCTCACAGCTTCCTCATTGAGTGCATAGTGTCACTTAACACATTCGGGTGTCCTGTCACGTCGAAAGATCAAGAGCTCACCAAGCAGCAGTCTGGTGAAGCTTCCAAATCGTCTGGAATATGGCCCTTGGCAGCTTATATCAACCACTCGTGCATCGGAAATTGCTCCAGGACCTTCATTGGCGACATGATGATCATGCGTGCCGCTCGAGACCTTCCACCAAATACAGAGCTCACCTGGTGCTACCATGACCCTTCTGACCGCGCGAATCTCCAAAAATCCCTCCTCGGTCACTGGGGCTTCGAATGCTCTTGTCCCGTCTGTCTCGACGAAGCAAATACAGAGCAGACTCTGAAGAGACAAAGGCGCAGGTTCCTGGCGCGTATCACCCGGACGCACATGGCAGACAGAAAGCTATTCTCTGACTTGGRTTCGCTATACTCGTTGCCAGCCCGCGTTGTACCGAGGTTCGAAGCATTCCGTTGCCTATATTCTGCGGCAATGTATTGGTTTCGGCCGAAGTACGATCCACTGAAGGTGGTGATGTTTGCCGTGAAGGCTCTTGGAGCACTTGGGTTTGAGATGAATAATTTACGTGAGAATGGGAACGATAATTTGGCGCAGCAGCAGTGGGGAGTGCCTGTCCCAGAGGTTGCGAGACTATGGTGAGTACTAACTTGCCGCCTTTGTGCCGTGTTGAGCAGTACTGATGTTTGAATTTACTAGGGAACTTCTGACAATGTTTGCTCGATATTCAACAAACCATTCAAAGCTGGCGATATCGGCGAGGGATCATTGGAAGTTGGCTCACATGATCATTGTAGCCGGGGAGGACAGTACTTTTGAAGAAGTCAATGGCAAGGTGAAAGATGGGTCGCCGGAGAATCTTATGAGGAAGCTTGGAATATCGATGAGTCCAGGGCAGTAGCTCAGCGTATTGTATTGTTAGTGGGCCAGGATCCGAGTCCGGATCTAGACGGATGCTTCTTCAGTTTGCATCAGCTTGATGTCTCACAATCGCTATGACATTGAAACTCATCTTTTGTCGGTCGCGGATGGGGGCACACTGATAATACAACTGATAATAGGATAGACACAGACATAGACACAGACATAGACGTGGGGCACATAGACTTGGGTTTTAGAGACTAGAGTAGAAACCTAGATTTAGAATATGATACCCTTTTCGCAAATGTTCTACTATCTTGCTCTTCCAGCCATCGCTCTTATTTTACTTGGCCGAAGATACCACAGCCCAATACTCAGCGCACTCAACAGCATACAAGTCCCCGTAAATATCACCAGTTCCTTGTACCGTGCGATCCCATACGCCCCAATCCGTATTCTCTGTTCTAACAGCCCTGCAGATATTGGACCCGCTAGTATATTTCCTACTCCTTGCAAAAATACCATGATTGCGTAGGTAGCAACTGCAGAACTAGGATCGTCGCTGACAGCCTTTCCCATCGCCACTCTCATAGTGGTAAATCCATAAGCTGTGAACCCATACAGCGCCCCAAATGTTATCAGCAGTGCCAGGCTCTTTGCCATACCCCACAAAGCAAAAGTTGCAGCCGTTGATACCAGAGAGCAGGCTATCGCCAGCGAATTGACAGACATTTTCTTGTCGGACAAATAACCGCACGAGAATTGACCTAGCACTTGCGAGAAAGCCATGATGGCAAGCACGAGAGCGCCAGAGGTAGCTGACAGCCCAAGTGAAGCTGCGTACGACGGGAGGAATAGGGACCTACAAGGTTTCCGAGTCAGTATTAATAGATCAGGAAATGGTTCATAGTCTTCAGGAGTGTTCTACTGTCTCTGAACTCCCGAGACAACGACATTGGGAGCAATGAGCTCYAGGTACTCCTACATATCTCCAAACAGGGGGGTAGATGCTCAGGAAATGTACACACGGAAAGAAGAACCCTAGGCCTTGAAGGAGTGTACTAGCACAATAGATCCAGAATAGCGGTTTCTTGAGAAACGACCAATTCGTCTTCGCCATGGCGCTTTGCTCAGCAGGCGGAAGGCGTCCTCTCAAGAATGGCAGGAGCGGCCCAGTCAAAACAGTCATTGCAACTGCGATGGCACGTAGCGTCGTCTTGTACCCGTACCTATTGAGCAATGCCTCGATAATAAAGGGCATGACTATCCCGCTTGCACCTGATGCAGCAGAGAGGACACCAAATGCCATGCCCTTTCTCGCAACCCACCACTCGTCAATGAAGCTGACGATCGGATAGAAAAGAATGACAAAACCGACGCCGTACAGGACTCCCTGAGTCATGATCAATCCCGCGATCGAAGTAGTGAAGGAGCCAAYGACGAGTGCGAGTATACAAAGCGGCCACCCGATCCGTAGCTGCAACCGCTGGTACTTAGGGAAGCGCTTGGTGAGCGTGGCGGAGAGGGGTGCGCCAAGGTAGACGGAGCCCTGAGCGATAGTCCCTATGAGCGCTACCTTTGAGGAGGATGAAGCAAATTGGGGGAGTGTAGAGTAGTAGTTTTGGAAGACTCCAAAAGAGATGGGGAAACCTGTCAGGGTCAGTAAAACGATGTAGGAAAGAACGAAGAGGACTTGCCCCATAACAGAGCTTCAAAGACGAAAGCTGCTCCGAGCAAACCCCACTGCAAGTTTTTCGAGTCAGCATTGCTCGACCAACAACATCTTGAAGAAGTTAGGAGAATTCCAAAGTCTCGGAATACCTGAGACATTGAAATACTCGAGGCCTGTCCCKGAGATGTCTAGACAGAGGACAAAATGCTCAGGGAATATGCGTACTGCGGCTACGCCCCCATCAGCTGGCGCGAGCTGCTGGATGACAATTCCTTCGGCTCGTGTATCCGTACTGCTTCTGTTGTAATGGGGCACATGGTCGGCAACGGATTCTGTTTCCGAGTGTGAACGGATCGTTTGGTTCCATCTTTGAAGCTCGGTGGAAGACATTGCAACATTCAGGAGGCTTTAAGGTCTGCGGGACAATATATGCTGGGAATAAATCAATAATTTTGTCTACGTAGAAAACTACCATCACAAATTTTTTTAGACCAGCTCACGAGCTTATTAGTTGGGCTCGGCTCCCTACGGTCGTTCTTTACCTAAAAGATATTTACCAAGAGTGGGGGATGACAGGCAGGGCGTAGGTGATAAAGAAGGCCTTTTGCGGTCATACCAATTTCCAAATATGAGAAATATATCCCCCTTGACTCATATGACACGGTCTGTCCGCCCATAGTCGAGAAACGAGAAAAATAGGGGCTYGGATAGCTGGGAAATGCCTCTTTGGTGGCTTGCGTTGCCAATTCCTATCTAGCCTATGCACAATAACCCGAAAGTTATGGACGTATTTTCTCTTCTAGTAGATCAAACCTCACCCTTTTTAACATTTCAAGCCACGTTAATTTATGCCCATCTCCATCTTGGGAGCTCTAATAGTTTGCCATGCGCTAGACTCCATTCGCTCGCCGAGCCCCGCCGCTCGCGGATGTTTTCTTTTGCGGACGTTTCGAAAAGTATAATCGTTCCTTCCATGTAGCTCACCGAGTGCTGTCTTCCGTGAACGGAGCTGTAGTCATGCCAATACCGATGACAGGATCTCAAAGAAACAAGTAATTACTTCAGAGACTACATATGCGCTTTCCTTCTTTCTTGACTGCCAAGTATGGATGTGAAAACACTTCTCAAAGAAATTGATGCGGACAGAGCATCCCACGTCTTCTTTCTTCAAAGCTTTACAAGAGTTCCTTCCCCGAATCCGCCAGGAGATACGAGAGCCGCTGCGCAGGTCATTTTCAACTATCTTGGCAGTAAAGATATCAACCCTAAAGTCATAGCTTCGCAACTTTCAATGCCAAATGTCGTCAGCGACTTTGTCTGTGGCAATCCCGAAGGCCCACGCCTGATCTTGGATGGGCATATCGACATGTTCCCCGTGAGTGATGGGAAAGATTAGTCTCGTGACCCATGGTCTGGGGATATTGAAAACAGAAGGCTCTACGGAAGAGGAACGGTGGATATGAAAGCTGGAACTGCTGCTTCAATCATTGCATACAGCTACATATTCAAGTACAAAGAGCAACTGAAAGGTTCAGCCGGTCTTTGCACCGTTTCTGAMGAAGAGACTGGCGGGAAATGGGGAAGCCGATATCTCCTTGACGATCCACGATGGAGAGGCGACTGCATGATATATGCTGGGCCTGGTGGTATCAACACCATCAGGTTTGGCGAGAAAGGAACACTACGTCTAACCTTTGAAGTGAAGACCGAAGGAGCCCATGGTGCATGTCTGCATCTCAGTACCGGAGCAAATAGGGTTGCCGCTCAACTGATCACTGACTTGCTGAAAATCGAAGACATCGTCCCAGAACTTCCTCCCGGGCTAGCAAAGTACATGCAACTACCTAAAGTTCAAGAAGCTGTGGACAAGGCAATGGGTCCTGGTGCTGCGGACATGATGCTGAAGCCAACGCTGAACATAGGAACTATCCACGGTGGCTTGGAAGTCAACATTATTCCAGATTTAGGCRTTTTCGAGGCAGATATTCGATTGTCAATTGGACTAGGCCGGGTTGAAGTCCTAGAAAATATACAGGGCRTCTTGGGGAAGTACTCTGAGGTTACACTGAGAGTCCAGGCAAGCAACCCCTCGAATTCGTGTTCACATGAGCATCCAATGGTGGAAATACTTGCTCGAAGCGCTGAGATGGTTGTGGGAAGGAGATCGGTAGCCATCCCTTCTCTGGGTGCTACTGACTGCAAGTTCTRCCGACATGAGGACGTGCCTGCGTACATTTTTGGTGTCTCTCCGGAGACCATGGCCATGTCAACCGCGAGCTTCTCCACACCACATTTTAAGTGAAGACCCATTCTATTCAGTGGATGAAAGTACTGCTTCACTCTCCCCAGGAGCCCTCATGAAAGTCGAGGAGCATACAGACACCTCTAACTGCTCGCTCCCACCGGGCACAGCCTTGTCACGCATAGTCTATCAATCCAAATCGCTCACCGGCTCCCTTGTTCCCGTTTCGGCATACATTCTGTGCCAAAWTTTGCAGTGCTGATCTTTTAGGCAGGCCTCATATTCCCCGCCAGTCCGCTAACAGGTATCAAGTTATGGCTTGGTCACACGGAACAAGTGGGATGTCGCCAGACTTTGCGCCATCACATCTCAAACACTGGCAACATGTAGAGTTCTCCAAATTTCATTTCTTCCACCAGATTGTTTTGAGAGAATTGGGAGCTCAGAATTTCCAGAATCCTCAATCTGGAAGGTGCTAACCTCAGAAATCCCAAGAATTTTGATATTCCTAGCTTTTGCTTGATAGAGCAATGCTAAGATTGAAAACTTGCAGTACCTAGCGCCATTTAATCTAGCTCTTCAAGGCTATGTTGTGGTTGCCACTGGTTACGCTGGGTTGGGAGTTTCCCAAAACGCATATGGCGAGCGTATTGTCCATCAGTGGCTCACAAGCCCCAGCCAGGCGAATGATGTTTTCTATTCGGTGCAAGCAGCCCAAGCCGCTTTCACTGGACTGTCAAAATCGTTTGTCGTTCTGGGACACTCTCAAGGGGGAGCGTCTGCTTAGGCCTGTGCTCAAAGACAAGCTTTGTCTCCAATCGAAGGGTATTTAGGGACAGTTACCATATCGCCCGTCACAAACATATGAGATCCAGTCATGATACCGAAATCCCTGCCTTTGATCGGATTCAGCGTCACAGCGGGTATTGAGAGTGTTTCCCCGGATTTCAGTCGTTCGGAGATCCTCACCCTGACGGTGTCAGGAAATTGAGGCTGCTTGAGCAAGAAAATGGCTGTGTTGGTACCATATTTATGCTTGTAGAAGACTCTGAACCGACCAAACCCAACTGGACTAACAATTCCTCTGTGGTGAAATGGCAAGAACTGGTCCAGAACGGTGGAAAGGAAATTGGAGGTCCCCTACTTGTGATTCATGGAGATGACGATCCAATTTTGAACGTCGACATAACCACAGCCGCTACAGAGCAGACTGCAAGTCTCTGTCCCGATACTCCGATAGAATACGTGCGCTCCCAGGGGTATCACATGATGCTGCTTTGACGACTTCTCCGCGGATTTGGATGGACTGAATTGCGAAAATATTCGCCGGGGTCCCGCAGGAACCTAGGCTGAAAGCTTCAGTAGCCAAAGCTGCGAGGCCTGGTTCAGCATATCAGAAAGAGATGAATTGGTGGGTGGCTCCAGCCAAGAACCCCTATGAGTGCGCTTGATAGTCTGAATCCGCTCTTCTGGCTTTGGGTATTCCAAGGAGAATTTCGCTCCTACGGGCGTTCAATGAGATATGAATTGAAAGTTGTAGCCAAGATGAGCATTTCAAAAGCTGAAAGATTCAGATATTTCTGACCTAGAACCAAGTCACCGAATACCCTACCATTAATGGAACATTGTGAAATCTTGCACGTCTGCCAATGTTGTGGTGTTTGTCCTTTGAAACTGTATTTGAAAAATACAAGAAAAGTCTCTCAGAGTCCACTACAGACTTTATGAGGATTTGGGAGGCATAGACCCTGGGGATCACTGAGCTACTTGCCCACACCTTTTGAATAAAGAGGACATAAAAAATCATGTCGACCAGAAAGATATGGACCTCAATATCCACACCCGAAGGCAAAGGATATCATGGTGAGTAATCGGGCGGAAGTTTGATCTCCTTGCTTTCAAAAATAGGCCTGTACCATAGATTGAACCACGTCCTCGAGGGACTGGAGGTAAGGGCCAGAGTGTTTGACAAGGGTTCTCAGGAGTTTTGTTTTCAATGAAACCAAGACGGGGGATAGGGGCCAGGGGAATGTATCTGAATTGTACAAGGTATTGTCGTAGATATTACAGTCTAAAGCTTTTGACCCTTCAAGCGATGTAGCTGATATCCATATTCCGTACATCCATAAATTCGTAAGCCGTAAGCCGCTAAGTACGCCGTAATATCGCTGAATCATATYATCATTAAATAGCTGGTAGTCATAAAGTCTCAAAACTGAACGTGAACGCCCGGTCGAGTCTGTCGACCCACCTTTTCAATCCCGAAGCAAGGTTTCCCTTGTCTTGTTGTAAACACTCCAAAAGCATACCTTGCATCCCGGCCATCGGCTTGAGCTGCCATAAGTCGTGTTGAAAGATCCGCCTTGGAGCTTGGAGCGAAGAAAGCRCCGTCGCTAAGTAGTCGGCTGCCGTAGACGAAGCTTATAATTTCAGCAAGGCAGTTGGTATCATGCGGCAGATGCATGAGACGTCGATTTGGAATGAGAGCAAGCAGGCAGAGGAGATACATGACCAATAGTGTGAGGACAATGTAGAAAGCCGGCAGATTCGGAATCATGCGGACTTCGTTTCCTCTTGTCGTGAGAGGGAAGAAACAGCCTCCTGCAAGGATGGGAAGTAAAAGGAACAAGAGCGAGAGCAGAGACATTATAGCGACACGATAGTGTCCAGCATCAAATGCCTTCAGGCAGCAACTGACCGAATTTGCTGCAGAATAGTCGATGAGTAGGGATCTCTCTGCCGTTACACCCTGTTCTCGTCCAAGCTCAGCCCAAGGCTGCAGCCTGCGCAAGCCCATCTCAAGGGTTCGGAACCAACTATAAAGCAGCATACCAAGGACAGAAGGTATGAAACTATACAGAAAATTGGCAGGAGAGAATCCTCCAGAATCTGGCATTGCTTTCAACAAAGGGGGGAATCCTTTCCGGATAGCGGTTCTGGGAAGAAAGGACACGATGACCATTGCTAACAACGTGATGAATCCAGCCACAGCCCAGAAGAGAACAAAGCTATCCTGGAGATACCACGGAATGTATGCGAACCGAATGTTCTCGCCATGTTGACCAACGTTCTTCTCCATGTCGACTGATAGATCATGTGCTCTCTTTTCTTGAAGCTTGCCGGAATTAAAGGTATTAAGTTGTGTAGGTGTGCCTTCTTCACCAATACAGTAGAAGAGCTCGTGCTTTCGATGCTGGGGGATCATCCAGTATCCAAGTCGATCACTTCTCTGGGCAAGCCTATCTCGTAGCTCCTGCCTGGTCATGATATCCGTATCTTCGTAAACTGCGAGGCAGTTGCTGCGTGGTAAGAGACATATGATATCGGCAAGGGAGGAAGGATCCCATAGTAAACCGGTTGTGCGTCGTCTTAAAAATAGGATCGTGGTGATGATAGCCCCTAAAACCAGTATGTAGATTGCAACAAGAGCCCAAGCAATTCCCTGCACCGTTGTCCATCTCCAAACGCCACCGATTTCTTTAACAGAGAACAAACAACTTTGCAGGGGTATCGTAAAAATTGAAATCCAGAAAGATGTATTCGCAAGCTTCAGGCTGCCTGGCCCTTCCCAGTTCGGTAATAGCAATGTCCTGGGAAAGATCCCAAGGAACAGGGCCTCGCCTCTGCTCTTCGCGTCTTCCGATGCTAAGAAAAGAAAGGGTGTTATCCTCGTAATAGCAGACATAATTTCTTGTATGAAAATAAATGTTACGGCAGTCAAGAGTTGAGGCAAGAATCCAAACAAGAAATAGAGGCTTCCATAACATCCGGAAAATTCAGTGAGGCCCTCGTTGGAGCTGGAATAGATAGCCGTAAAGACAATGCCAGCAGTCATCGTGAGACACAATAGCGAGAGCATAATCATGGACAGGGGTCGTAGAATCGTCGGTACAAAAGTCAACTTTGGAAATCGTGGAGTATGTTCAGGGGCATCGATAGGGAGAAAGCCTTCTGGTCGGGCAGAGAGTAGCCGTCGCGGTGGAACGACAGACGCGACCGAATGATGCGACAGAGGGCGAGTGGTGTTGAATCCAAACAGCTTTTCACCGGAAGTAGGCGCCGGCGTTGAACGATGCTTCCTGGTCAGCGCAAGTTCTTGTCTGCGTGTCGGCAAGTATCCCAGGCCGCAGTCCGGTACTATCCGATCCACAGGATACGAATCTGAGCTCGCAGCCGTACTGGGTCTTTGTAAAGCTCTGGCATCTTCAGCGCGGGTCAATTGCTCGATGGCGAATCTAATGAACGGCGTGTCGTCCATAGGGGTCTGGGGTGACCGTGAAACCACAATCGGTTTTCCACCGATATTTTCCTCACTCCCCAGCGCAATCACGTCGGCCTCCATACGCTCCTCATCAGACTGTATGACCAGGGGATTGTTAGAGTCGTAGGCTGCTTCATTGGTGCCAATTGAGCGTCTATTTTGGGGAGGTACGACGGTCTCAAAGCTTTCGCTAGGGAACGTTCTTTCTGGCGGCGTGACCCAGCGTATCACCGTTGCTTCGGATATACTTGAAGTAAGAGAAGGGCAATCATAGCTTCGAGGTCTGGCGGATGTGATAGGCAGCTCATCTGAATGTGTCCTTCGCATCTGAGGGAGGTTTTCTTAAAGTCGAGTTAGGAAGGGACGATGGAACTGGACTGGCGACTTACCATCACCGGTTTGCAGGTCTAACTCTCCCTCTCCAGAATTCATCCTAATGGAGCTCCACTGCCGATTTGCATATGCATGTGGAATGCATGATTAGGGCCCAGGACGCTCATAAACCAGTTGTTGTGGCTGGCCAGCCTTCTTGTTTTTCCTGCCATCCCAATAATCGAAACGTCGCACCAACAGCGGCAGGGTTGGCAAGAGGCTTGAGAGGTGACAATCTGGTATCTTTCCAGCCATTTTTCTATCTCTGCGATCGTACGACGACTTCCTTGGAAGCATGGGGGAAGAGAGTGCGGATAGAAAATTTACAGACAAGGCAAGATGTCCCGCGCACCTGGTCTGTGCAACAGAGAGCTCGGTACATTGCTTGCCGCATTCTTTGCAAAGACTTTGCCACGAAGCCACTATATTATAGCTCTGGAAAAGGTGAGGACAATGTCCCTGAATTAATGTGAAAGTTTGCATTGCCTTTTCATACAGTTCTTAGCGGCACGGGTCCAAGGCATAGACGACGGTGTGGATGCGGTGCGAACGCGGCGCTCCTTYAATCTGTGGACGGATTTCCTCAATTCCTGTTTTCTTATGAAAGATCGTTTTCGTATGTTGCAATCTTATCTTGTCTAGTGCTTGATTGTGCGGGCAGTAGATTACCATCTTATCTTGTCTAATGTCCAATGTCTAATTATGCGGGAACGACCTTCTCTAGAAATTCACACATATCTCGAAGCTCTGGGCCCGCAAGAACGTGTCCCATTCCCGCATACTCGTGGGCTGCTAGACAAGCATCTCCAACAGTATTTGCAACTTTCAACTTGGCCTCTTTGAAAATCCGCATCTAACAACCAAAAAGTCAGTATATATCAACTCAAAGAATGCCTCGATATTAGAGAAGATGGACTATGTTAAGTCCTCCACAATGAAGGCAGTCCGAAACACCTTCATTCCCCCGTTCTCATACTCTTTCCTACCCTTTTGGATCTTCTTTCCCTTAGGAAAGTACCCAGACAAGCCAACGACTCCCCCAAGCTGACCCTTGTACCTACTGTCTGCCAGCCCCGCAACAAGACTGACCGCACAGCCTTGAGAGAAACCTCCGATTACAATGCGCTTCACATCGACTCCTCTCGTTATCTCCTGGTCGATTAAAGTACAGAGATATTCGCCGCTGTTCAAGATTTCCTCTTCGCTGCCGTCATCGTCCTCGTCTTCCTGTTCGCCGTTCGCTGCTGATGAGCGGCCTACTGGGATCAGTGAGAATGTGAGCGGTGTGTACCTAATGATCAGAGTCAGAATTGCTTCATCCAGGAAGGAACCGGAGCTTGATAGTATCCCAGAGCTGCTGAGACGTTTTCAAAGCTTGGTAAATTTCTAAAATGCCGGTTTACCAGGCTTGGGCCATCGCTTCATGGTTTAAAGGCGCATTGGGGAAGACCCAACTAAGATGCGGTAGCTTCTTCGCAGCTTGGAACTGATGGGCAATGTTTATACATCCATCAGCATCGTCATTGAAGCCGTCTTTTTAATAAATTAGCTCTGTCTGCTTTGGAGGACATACAGGAGGATTCAGACTTCGCGAAACATCCTGCTCATATATATGACTTTTGGAATATATTGCACTTACGAAGAAATATGAATGTGGCGGGATTGGGGCCAGCATCGAGCGCATCGACGCGCTGCACAGGTTTCTGATTTGGTGACATTGCAATTGGCGTTTTCTACGCTGGGTTGACTTATCAAAATAGACCTTAGGCCCTCAAATGTGTCCAAAARCCGCGTTTCCGTATGCGGCTTTCGTATATAAATATGAATTTAGAGCCTTGAGTGAGAACCCCGCATTTAAGCTACTGATTTCGGAAATAAGGATCGAGGCTGGCGTTCCCTTCGCCGTCCACCGTCGCGGACGTCAATCTTTAGGAGCTTGCAATTGTGGATAATTRTGTTGACCAACCTATTTTTACCGTGAAACTAAGGTCCAGAATGGCAGAATTGACCTCACCGGAAGGGAGCAGGCGCAGAGATTGATATCCCGAGGTGAAATGCTCTTTTTTTTTCGTAATTTGCGCCTCGCTAGGAGCAGACCCCGACTTCTGTCCCCAAGGTATGATAAGATCGTAGATATGTACAGACCATCTTCTCTTACGAATTGTCTTTACCTCAAGTCCCTTCTACTATTCTCCATCTCGTAAGAATCCCTATCATGATCCTGCACAAAAACCTCTGGGACGCGCGGGCTTCCCATCGTTCGCTCAATCGCACTAGGACTCGAGATGCTCTCGCTGCCTTGTCTAAAGGATTCGAATCGCGTATCCCTCTGGTGGTTATAACTCAATCGTCGAGGCCGGCCATAACTTGACTCCACATCACCATTCTGCTCTTCGGTCACGAATTGCTTGTATTGGGAAGGATATTCGGGTGGAATTATGTTGTCTTGAGGCATCGACAAAGGATTTCCGATAGGATTGTATCTCGCTTGTTTTCTAGAACGGTGGTAGATGACGGATCCATAGATCAGAGGCACGAGGAAACTCAAACTGACGAGAATTAGTGCCACGTATTGGAGGTGCATGGGCTCATCAACGTACAACAGGACCACCTCAATCAGAATTCCCACAATAGACGTCGTCCTCCCGCCAGAAGTGACTACTGAGACGATATCAAGAATGAATATCGCCGTCCATCTAGATACTAGGGAGGTTAGTTACCGCCGCTTTAGAAATGTTTCGCAAGGGAAGAGGCATTCATCTTTCCATTCGGATTTGGCCAGGAGTTACGGAGTACTCATGGTAGCACCTATGGAGAAATGGACATGCAGAACAAGTAGGACAAGTTGACTCACATTGCCGTCTTGATAGTGTTCATAATTACAAAAACCAGCGGCTTCAACTTGTGCCGAGCAAGTAAGATGATCTCGGTGACTGAGAGAATAATACAGATTGCGGCTAGAGTGATGTAGACTGGCACGACACTGTAGACAGCGTTATTGACCAATTTCAACACAGGATGGATACAGGAAGAATACATACATATGAAGTGCCCCGTTGACTGCATCCTCATTAACGTCAACATTATCCCCAAAGTCGCCATCCAGATTATAGTCGTTGTGTTTCCAAGTTACAAGAACGCTAGTTGCGAGGGCAAAAAGCACTATCATAACAAGCATGAAAAACAACTGAAGGGCCCAGCATGGAATGAGAAGGGCTTTGCGCCATGGCGYGTGTGCATGTSGGGAACCCATGGAGGGCCAGATGTTTGTTTGTTTTGATAGTAGGCCTAGACTACAAGAGAGTATTGTGCCACAAGCCGCTAAAGAACCAAGCAAAAATGAAAGAAAAGGCTGGCGCAGGAAACGGGAAAAGATATAGAGATTGAATTTCGGCCGCAGTTCAACCTTTCAGCCTTAGCTATTCACACAAAGCGCGCTGCAACGCCTCACTTCCTCTCATTTTCTCGCTCGTAGAAGGGTCACCAATGGCGGCGCGGCTTCCCGCCATCGGTTATGAGTGTCCAGTAGCAGCTGCGGCACAGCCTTGTCAAACTCAGTAGCTGGGGCTTTGGAGTGCCCCCAGCGTTCGACGAAAGGCCTGTTCGGTTGGTTGGCTGCTGCTATTTTGACGTACACCAAGCTTGATGYTTGATGCTTGGACAGATGCGGGAAGCGCAGCGCGACAGAATGAAGCATCGCGTCGCGACGAAGATCAGCAAGGCATTCTCGACGGTCTGGGGTGGAAGGAGGCTGAGCGAGATCGGCGCCGGGGACAGCTCCTGCTCTCTGTTTGTTTCAGCGCGGGACCAGGGCCATGCAGGCTCGGGCTGGACAGAAAAAGCGGCACTACTTGGCATGTCCCAGGCGCAGTGAGGCATTCGGAATTGGCGATACGGGGTGCCGCCTTCTGTGTCCACTGAGAGCACGTTAAAATTCGTTTTGGAACCTACTTSGTCGAAGTARCTTCGACCCCGCGTTCATCAACTCACTCAATCCAAGAGCTTTGCCATCTTCGAGAATGGTGTCCTGGGATCGAATTAGGAGAGGCCGGAAGAATCTTTCTTCAATGCCATGGCGACCCCTCGCCGCTCGGCTCCAGCACTGCCAGTGTTGAGAGACTCATCTTAGTTGATGTGGAAGYAGCCATCTCTGGACGATCGAGTGTAGCAGGCTTGGATGTGAATCGCCCGGCTTCTTGCATCCGCCTCGTCCCGCGTCCGCCAAAGGAAGCATACCCTACCCATTGAGAGCCGGAGAAAATTGGCGGACCTCTTTCCAGTCTATTCCGCCCCGCAATTACCCCTCCCAAACTGGTGGCACAACCCCACAGACAAACCCACCAGTCGGTACTTACTTTCGACATCTATTTCTTTTCTTTGGATTTGATTTGTGGAAACACCAGGGCATGCCTCGTGGCTCTGGAGATGGTAAAAAAATGTACCGTATTCTATAATATCCCTTGGGGTTATTTACCTTCCTCGGCCCTTCTTGCTGCTGCTTCTTCATTTCATTTAATAATTCCTCAAACTTTRCTTTGGCGGCGTGGTAGCAGTCTGTTCGCCCGTCATGCTCTTACCAACTCTTTTCCTGTTGTTGGCCCCCTTGGGACAAGCTGCTCTTACTTATAAAGGCGTGGATTGGTCATCCACCGCGATGCTAGAGAGTTCTGGACAGACTTTCAAGACAACTTCCGGGACAACCCAAGCCTTCGAAACTATTCTCAAGTCCAGTGGGGTGAACACCGTCAGGCAAAGAGTCTGGGTAAATCCTTCCGATGGCGTGTATAATCTGGCCTACAATATAAAGCTGGCACAGCGCGCAAAGGCGGCTGGTTTGGGCGTCTACCTAGATCTACACTTCAGTGATACATGTGAGTGTGAACATCTCTATGGCAAAATTCCAAATTCAAGAARTTTTCGCAGATAGAGACCTCTTTTGACGGTCTCCCGGCATGCTTTCATTTTGCTCCTCAAGAAACAGTGCTGACTCAAAACGTTTGATGAATAGGGGCCGATCCCGCACATCAGACCGTGCCGAGCGGTTGGCCCTCGGATATCGAGTGAGAGCTCTGAATTGTTCCTTAGTGGAGAAGTGCTGATTTAGTGAACTTGCAGTAATTTAGCTTGGGAAGTCTACAACTACACGCTCGCTTTGAGCAACAGCTTTCAGTCCTCCTCTGTCCAGCCGTCAATAATCTCAATCGGCAATGAAATAACTGCTGGTATGCTATGGTACGTTCAACAAGGGCCCTCTTCTTATATTAATCGATATCAAAAGCTAATTCCTCCTGACTACAGGTCTCTAGGATCCACTTCCAACCCTTACAACCTCGCCCGTCTGCTACACTCCGCCTCTGCAGGTATCAAAGACTCAACTCTATCCCCCAAGCCCAAGATCATGATCCATACCGGTACGTCTGATGGTCCACCCACTCCAAATACAAGAAACTCTACTAATACAGGGAGTAGACAACGGGTGGAACTGGTCCACACAAAGCTGGTTCTACAACCTCATCCTCAGCCAAGGGATCCTCAGCTCAAGCGACTTTGATATCATCGGCCTGTCCTACTACCCCTTCTACAGCAGCTCCGCCACACTAGCCAGCTTGAAGACCAGCCTCACAAACCTCGCCAGCACATACGGCAAAGGGCTCATCATCGCGGAAACAGATTGGCCAGTCTCGTGCCCCAGCCCCGCGTACGCCTTTCCAAGCGAGTACGTATCTTCCCTGAGAGCAATACTGCAGAACTAATAGATAAGCAGTGCATCAAACATTCCAAAGAGTGCGGCAGGCCAGACGACTGTAGGTACATTTTCTGAGTAAATCGTTCCCTATTTGGCGATGGTCAGGAGTGCCGGGCGCATGACTGCTTTCGTCATCGGCTACTGGGCCTCTCCATTATCTAGGGAGCTCTGAGACTTCCAAATGCTCCTAAATCTTCTGAATATTTCTCGACGAAGCAATGCTGACTCTCTTGCAGTGGGTGRAGGATGTTGCTGCTATCGTGGCGGGAGTGAGCAATGGGCTAGGCTTATTCTATTGGGAACCTGGATGGATTGGGAATGCGAATCTAGGAAGCAGTTGTGCGGATAATCTGATGGTGGATAGTTCTGGCGTAGCAAGAAGCTCCCTATCTGTGTTTTCGTCGATCTAAAGAGTACGCATATTAGTGAATATTCATTTGTGATTATTAGCAGAGGAAAATTGTACATAGTAAGGAATAATGGAGTAGGTGTTTTTCATAGCTCGCCGGCTTCAATATCCGACTGGTTGATCCGGATTTGGTCGTTTGTGGTCGGAAAGCCCGGTGTTTGAATGTCCCAGCTGGAATGGAACATTTTCTTTGGTGTCGGGCTGCTGGATAATCGTAGCATCGTCCTCGCTGTTCATCAGGTCCTCTATGTCTCGAAGGGCGCGGATCAAAGCTCTAACAGCTCCATACCCTCCTCAATCCGTGCCATTCATCTCCTGTCCTCTCATCAACATTCATCTCCTCCCCCGGCCCAAACTCAAGATGACGGACGCAGAAACAGTGTGAGATGAAACGAGAACCAAGAGGTGTTAGCAGTCGTTCAATTCTTTTTGGAGCGAGGGGCAGTATTGTTGATTTTGAGGAGTTCGCCTGCAATCTATTATCCTCACACATCGAAACTACGCCGTGTCACGGCAATCTATAAGATCCTTGAATGTTAAATGCTATAGTGAGAGAACAACAGAAGACACTTCTATGTCAACCATCGAGCCAGGAGCAGTACGTTGTGCATTGACTGTTCGCTGACTGAGGAGGAAAGATCAAGAGGAGGCCGAAAGGAAACGCAGCTGGTTTCTTAGCGTGGTGGCGGGAAAGTGAATTTGAGAGTTTGAATCGACACCTTGCAAAGCCGGGGTCAACGGTGCTTCTTTGTATAGTATTCTGCAGGGGACTGAGGGCATATTGCAAATGAAAGCCCAAAGGAAGAGTTTTGTACTGAAACAACGAAGGCTTTCTCCGGATGTCAAAGGCGATCGTACCTAGAGAAGAAATCAAAACAGAGTGGGCGGAAGCAACAGGTCGAGATCGAGATGTCTAGAAAGCAACGTTAGCGCGCTGTTGGAGGATGGCAGTGAATCTACTATGGAGATCGTAGACACAAACTATCCCACCCTGTTGAACCTATCTGTAAGCCGATCCTACCTGGAGACAAACCTGATGATAACTTGACCTAAATTCACCAGAAGAGTTAGGGGAGAGCTGGGAAAAGCCTGGTTCTTGGAGGTTAGGGTGAGAGAGTCTTTTTTTAGACCAAGAGTTTCCTCGAGGCTGAGAGGCAACGATCTTTGGCAGGAGCGTGGGTTTTCGAAGGCAGCTAGGCGTCGATGACAGAGTCCTGGTAAACCAGCAGTGACAAAGACGTCTCTGGAGAGAGGAAAATCGAGGAGCTCGCGACAAAATGTTTTGATGTTGATGCGCTAGGCCCGAAATGGTTTCCTAGCCGGCAAGGGTGTGAATTTGAATGGTATGGGGATTGAAGGTCAGGGCCAGGATGTTCATTCTGAATTATCGTACAATCAACGTAGGATGAGTTCTTAAGTTAGCAGAGAAAAGTAGTAGTCAACGGAAACACTTCTTCTCATGTCATGCTTCCTTGAGAGGTCAATGTCCCAGCGATTTTGAGACATTCTCATGTCCTCGGAATCAAGCGATTGAGTACATGTTGAGACCTACGTACGCACCATCTTTTATCATTTGAGACATGGAAATTTCATTTGGGACAGGGCAACTTCTAAGGCTCGATGGATTCTTGTCCCTTGTTTTTCCGCGGATCGGTATTTACGTTCCCCAGTCAAGCTTCAGGATACTCATGCCTATCAAACTTAGCAAAAAGTTATTGAATTATCATTTAAGATCGTGAAACCTCATTTGTTTGCTATGCAGGATTCCTTAATGCAGACTCTCAAACCGCTCTTTCGCTTTGTCCTTGGCCTTGCTCACAAAGTCTGCATAGCTCCCCTTCGTCTGCCGATTAGCCTCCTGCGCAGCATCGCCAACTTTGCCGCCCTGAGCGCCGAGTCCAACTCCCTGAGCGTAAAGCTCTGTAGTTATAGCATCTGTCCTTCCAGTACCTTGAGCTCCAAGTCCCTCTCCAGCGGTCCAGCCCATCTTGCCCAGTAGAGCGGCGCCTTTCGATGGCTTTGGCGTTTCTTCGTCTTGCTGAATAGGATCCATCGTCGGGGCTTTCAGCCGGTTGTGCTGTGCTGCAGGCTGCTTAGGCTGGTTGAAAGCCTGCCGTCTTTCTTTCGCTCTATCCCGATAGGCTGAATTTTCAGAGCTTGGGTCCGATGACTTCTTCATCTTTGCTAATGCCTTTGAAACAAGTTCCTCGTTCTTCATGTTGTCTCTATGGAGYTGGCTGACGCGCTCGTGCTTATTCACTTCGGCTTCTGTCTTGAATTGCCGCGAGCAGAGCAAACAACACTTGCGATCTGGATCTGCAAATGTCTGACTCAGCGGTGCATCTGCATCTTCTTTCCCGGATGTCTTCGAAACTTTCGGTGTATTTTCCGGTGCATTGTTTTCGTCGGTCGAGGCGATTCCATGAATTTCGGCGTGCCTGTTAGTCCAGAACTTGAGGTGCGGCGCAACGACTTTCGGGTCCTTTTCGATCTTTCTCTTCTTCTGTCGCGGTTCACCTTCCTTACCTGATCCCACAAGACCCTCATTTACAGCCGCGGCAGCTAGCTTTGCATGATCGCTCTCTTTGGCCTTTGAAACGGAGGGCTGGTCAGCCGCGGTGACTTTGAGTTCGCTGACGTACGCAGCTTCATCCCAGTACATCAACTTGACAGCGTCATTCGACAAGGGGCTAAAAGTGAAATTAGTGGGCTCATCCACCAACGTGTGGAGCACCGGCACAAAGACTCCAGCATGAATATAAGAGATCATGATAGGCTTTGATGATATTGTGAACTTTTCGGACGCTTTGTACTTCGTCATGGCAGCTTGTGCATCCTCGACGGTGTTGAATTCTGCAAAACCATATCGCCAGCTGTCGTTCGATTTCCGGTCACGGACTAGAAGCACGCGCCGAAGTGATCCATTCTTGGCACCCATACTAGAATCGTTCGACGTAGAAACAATCTTGGACTTTTTAGATGACACATCGCCGAGAGAAGATGTAGCAAGTTTTGTCTTGTAAAGTTTAAGAGCGCCTTTAGCCAGGAGTTCTTCATTGACTCCAGGTTCCAGACCACGTAGTAAGAGAAATTGGGAGGCAGTTCCGTCAGGTGAGGCGTCGCTATCACCAGTAGCAGCAAATCCGGAAAACGAAGACATATTACCCTGAGCCACAACAACGCCATGGGCCGTTGCACCTGTTCCACTTAGTTAGATGAATCAGCGGCTATGACAATCAAGACCTACGAGTTCTTGGAGCGTTGCACCTGAAGCATAGAGTTCGTGTAGAAAAGTTTGAAATGTAGCACTAAGCAGGTCAGCCATCCACGAGCAATTTTGGTCGGTGAAACACACYACATCACATTTCCAGTCATCCTCACCCTTCCCAGGTCTTTCTCGATCTTCTCTACTAAACGCTATCCGAACTTTCGTAGGCTGTGTGGAGGCAGACTGATTTGGATCATACGCGCCGTAGAGAGGCACAGTAGGGTAGTACTGCTCGAGGAACCGCCTTGCTTCTGGAATGCCAGCGAATTGTGCGAAAGCAAACTGACGAGACAGTCCTGTGATCGTCAGCGACATCCATGGAAGCCCATTAGAATGCTCACCTGTCCTCTTGTCCTTAATAAGCCTGACCTCTTCGAGACCCTCGAGCCCAATACTTTGTTGAAGTTCATTCAAAATCTGTAAAACCAAAGAATGGCCAGAGCGGCCAATCCTATGCTTAGCCAGAATTCCAGTTTCTTTTTCATGAACAATTAGGGTAAAATGGAGTTAAGTGGGTGGTGTGAGCTCCGCAAAAGGGAAATGGGGCGGCCAACGTCTTCCTGTGTCATATCTTGTGGGAGGCCTTCGAGGATCACATTTCGGTTCGGCGGTCCTCCATAGTATGGAGAGCGGCTACGGCTTCTATGTCGCGGCGGAGACCGATAACCCTCTCTATCTCTGTCGGTGTAGCGTTCCCGTCGCGGAGACGCAGAGCGTTCGTGCGCATCTCTCTGATTCTGATAACGATCCGAATATGTTCGCTCACCAGCAGGTCCTCGTGGGGGCGTTCTTGGGTGATCTTAAAACGTGGGATATCAGCACAGATCCAGCTTAGACTCCGGTTCTACGCTCGTTTACCCTTCCGATAGCCTTGTGAGGGGGAATCGAGATACTCGTCTTCATAAGGCAAGTCTTCGTACGTGTTCGCGTCTCGGGAGGCATAGGGCCCTGCAGACCGGTTGTAGCTCATCTTGGGCGTGTGAAAGATCGGGCGTCTAGATCTGCGGCGTCAGAGAAAGAATATGGAGCTGTTGAAAGGGCGGTGGCGGCAAGTGCGTAGTGAGAGTCCCAGAGTGTCGAATTCTGCCGAAGTTTCTCCGGGAATCAATCAGGTGGGGCAGCGACGCGATGCCTTCCGTCACTTCCTCACTCACTATCCTATCCTAGCCAAGATTCTCAAGGCTATTCTCAATGCAATGGCCAAGGAGGTAAAAGAAGATGGCTGCTATGTCGCTCTGATAGAAGATATCCTAGATGTAAAATCTACAATGGACAGGGTTCGGAGTCCGAAGGCCGGCGCTATTGTTCTCTTTGCAGGTTGCGTCTTCAAGTCTATTGGGAACAGCCGCATGCTAATCATTCCCAAGGTACCACGCGTGATAACTTTGCCGGCAAACCGGTTAAAGAGCTTCAATATAGCTCGTACGAGCCGCGTGCACTTCAGAGTATGCTTAAAATCTGCAAATCCGTCAAGGAGAAGCACTCCCTCACAGCAATTTCAATGATACATCGATTAGGCGTGGTACCTATTGGAGAAGAGAGCATATTGATTGCTGTGTCTTCACCTCATCGTCAAGCAGCTTGGAAGGCTGGCGAGGAGGCTCTGGAAGAATGCAAGGCGAAGGTCGAGGTGTGGAAAAGGGAAGAGTTCGGTGGTGAGGAAGGAGGTGTGTGGAGGGCAAATCGAGATGGTGGTGTTAGATCACGCATTGATACGGATGAGAATAGAAATGAGCCTGTCCCGGGGCCCATTCTTCGAGCGAGTAGACCAGGGGAGAGAGGCCATGGACCTGTTGTTCATCCGAAGGGATAGAGCAGCTCGATTCCTCTCGCTCCTTTGAGACTCGAGAGCCAAGTGCTTAGCCATAAGTGCTGCTTCAGTCTATAATCACAAAAATGGCGACGGTATGGCTCCCACTCAGCCGTTCTTTGAGGGCAGGATGAGCTGTCGAAGAGGCTTGCAAGAGTTATCAATGTACCCGCTCATCTTTAAATTCTCAACTCACAGTCATCCCCCAGATGGGCGACAAACGATGGGCTRCAAGTCATGGTAGCTGCGACATTTGAGACCAAGAAACAAAGACACGGAGGGGTTTGATAGACTCTTCTTCCGCCGATACAGCTCAATCTGCAAATCGCGATGTCTCCCGCTTGACGCAAAGATCTGTCCTGATAATCCATTTCTCTCCCTCCGTCACCTCTCTTCCCTCGTGCTTTAAAGATATCTTAGCTTTGCGACCAGATTCGAGGGCAAGAATACTTACCAGCATGCACTCATCGCCGTGCTTATGCAACAATACCATCCCGGTCTGTTTTCACAGGTTAGTACCGAGTGAAAGTAAAAGTTTATTTCAGCGCCAAATAGAGAATGAAAAAGAGTAGGGCAGAGATCAGACTTACTTCCAGGCCAACGACAAGCTTCTCTTTGATCGGGGATTTCTTTCCTGGGATATCGTCAGGGTAAAATACCGTCTCGCCACCTTGACATCCAGTCGCAGGCGAGGTAAGATATAACAGGACCGTCCAAGTCGTCCTAACTAGCATTGGCGTGGGCGTCGTGTTCAACGTCAAAACGTTAGACTCATCATCTGAACAGACTATCAGAAGGTACAATCCTAGGCCGCTGATGCGACTTACAGTGACACCCAAAGAATTGACCCTTGGAATAGCGATATATTCTGATCGCAGGATTGAGTCCGATAGATTCTCCTCCCCAGAGTGCCTTCCTCTCCGCTTTACTCATCGTCTCTTCTTCTTCTTCTTCTTCTTCTTTTTCTTCATCATCATCGTCTGTCCCGCAAACAAGCTCTCTCAGCCCAGTTTCAACCCATAATCTATTTGCGAAGCTCTCATCAATCACGCGAAACCTGTCATTGACCCGTAAAGCCTCATCCTTCTTTGGCGCACCCGTAGTAGTGAATGGCAACCCTTTCAGGAACGATACGTAGTTTTTACATAGCGTCCCTGTCCAGAAATTTCTCACAACGAGTATCTGAGACTCGACAATAGTTGATAGAGACAAGTCGGAGGCTGGGAGCAGCGGTTTGAGGGGCGGCCAGTTTAGAGGTTGAGCTTGCTCACGTGCAGGTGCAGGCGTAGTCTTTGCTTTGGAATTCTTCTTCGGGGCCATGGTCGGGGAATTCTTCTCGTGCAGCTAGGGAACGTATTTGATCGATATGCTTGTTATGAGGAAGGGAACTCGATATGTTCATACAACGTTGCAGCCTACAGAAGACCATGCTGTACCTAGTGGACATGGTCTGTTGGCGGGCCCCCCCTCGCGGTGGACACAAACAGCGGCGCAGTTTCAGTGTCTCGCAGCGCCTGGGGCATTTCTTTTCTGTTCAGCGCAAGACTGCCTACAGTACGAACAACATCATCTGCACACATATGAAGGTTGTTGCCATACAACAATCTTATACAAGATGATACTCGCAGATCCCAGAGTTTCCTCTAAGCGGCTTTGTGAATCTATTCTCGTGCTCTACGCACCTCATGTATTGCCGAGAAAYAGAGGATTGTGCCTAGACATCTACGCATTCCGGAAACCACACGAGAGCGTCATATTCGAGACAAGAAGGCCTTCATACCTGSCATCTCCAAAGTTGGACAAAGTCTTAGAATTTCTGGGCACATGATATGCATCTTCTCTGTAGGCCTCGATTATTGCTTTCGTCTCTTCTCGTTGATCGTTCTAGATTTCCTTTCACCCTAATATCAATATGATCTCGTTACTATCATTTTCCATTCTTCTTTTTTGGGTGATGTGCACTCCTTTTACAAATGCATTCTGGTATCACCGCTCAAACAGCAATCCGGCACGTGCTGTTCAGGGAGGGGGAGGAGATATATACTTCTCATAGACGGCAAGGGTCGCGACCGAAAAGCCAACCAGCAGCGGGAATCTCTAGCAGTACGATTTACTCATCAAGCGACCAATGTGCTCCCGCGCCTACGAAATATGCAGCAGTCCTGCGTCTAACAGCCCGTCTYGTTCAACCGCCTTTCAAACCATCACAACATCTGCATGCTCGACAGTCCTTACAGTATGGTTTAGCAGCGTCACTATCAGCGATTGTAATCAAAATATCACATTTTCAACACGAAAAAGTTATGCTCTGGCAACGTCAAACCCAGCATCTCCCTCTCCCACGGTCTCTACTTACGTCCAGAGCATTGTTTCTGATTACATTGCCCCATGGCAGTCTTTAGCAGCTCATACACCTACGACTATTACAGTAGTTGTGTGCAAGTTTGACCAAGATGGTCATGAAACTTGCAAGGAGATCACAGAAGTCTGGGCCGTGCACTCCGAGACTGTTCTAATTACTTCGAGTAGTACAATATCAATCGCAACCTCGTTTGATTCTGTTAGTTTTCTCTAGACTATTACTTGTGCTCTGCTGACTATTGCAGCCCGCAGTTCTCGTCCTTGCCCCAGACAAAAGCATCTCGGTTTCAGCTGGGACCTTTCAACTCATCACGGGCATCGAGTATTCGAGCACGTCGACGAATACCACGACATCTACATCGGTTGTCTCTCAGAGTGAGCCGACCTCTACAACCACTATCACGGTGACAGTTTCAGGCCGGCGGACTACCAGGACATTGAAGTTGGCTACCCCTGAACCGTGAGCGCTTTTGATCGTTCAATAAGGGTCAAGACTAATACAAACCAGGACTACAACTTCTGCCTCTAAACACGCACCATGAGCATGATAGTGCCTCGTGGTGGACAGAAAAGCGGCACTCAGGATGAGCTTTCTCCTTGTCTCACTCCGTCTGAGATATTAAAATTAGTACCGCTTTTTCTGCTCAGCACGGGAGTGCTACCACACAATGATATGTGAGGTTCTTTGAGATATGGTAAAGCTATCAGGGTGATTTTCAACTCTCGCCCAATTGTCATCAGAGCAGAACCCTACTAGAGCAGTTGAGATATGGAATATCCCCCTCCTACCTTTATCAAGAGTACCTATCTTAAGCGTGCTCAGTATCATGTCTGGACTGCACAATGGAGCGACTGAAATCCCTAGTACCATGCTATCATCACAAGCGTCTTCACTTAATCATCCCCCCTTTTTGCTGTTTGATTTTTCAAGAGACTATGATGACTGCCAAGCGACAGTGTCATCTGGGCTGGACACACTGAATGATATATTCTCGTTCCAATAAACTCCATACCAAACATCAACGCTCTCAGAAACTGCCAAAACAACGGTATCGTACAACGAGGTGCTTGCAGTGACCAGATAGAAGCTAAACCGGGTCCCGTGACCGCACTAGAAGAGCGAATTAAATTATATATATGCCAAGATATCCCGAGTAAAACTTGTGTACATCTAGCTTAGCCGTTGGAGCTATTATTGATCAGCAGTAATCACCAAGGCTCGGTCCATCCTTTGCCTAATCGCAAAGCCTTTGAGGGATCCAGATCCTTCATGTCTTTTGTGCTCAATGGCTCATTCTTCAAGGCCTCCTCAAACCAGCGATGGCTTTCGGCGCTTTTGCCTTTCAACAAACCCGGAGAATGGGACAGAATTTGTGGGTCTCTATAAATTCTGTCGCTAACGTCGTGCTTCTTGACGTTCATCATCTCGTTGGCCAGCATAATCGCATCCATTTCTCCTTCCGGTACTACAATGGGGGATGCGACATTGCAGTCTTCCTCTCGCCATTGGCAGCAAGTGTGCATTCTATCCACTCTATCAAGTAGTAGACATGACCCGGCCTGGCCAGGAATCGGACCTCGACGCGATATGCAGTGTTCGTGACTCTCTGCTGCWGCGGGAGTGAGAGCGAGGTTGAGAGTACACCTCGAGACTTGGACGTGGAAATGCTTGCATGTAAAGAGCGGAGTGTATGCGCAGAAAGGCTCTCTAAGACTGCATTTCACGACGGACCACTTCGCACATGTGTTGCTGGATGCCGGCTCGATTCGTGTAAAGCTGTATAAAGCCAGCCCAGCTGCGATGCGWTGACCGTCTGCCTCAACAAGCTCGGGTATCACTGGTGGTTCCAAGCTCCTGATAGTTGAAGTTGATGATGAGTCGTCGTCAGAATCAGACTCGCTGCTGCTGTCTTCTATATCGGAATCCTCTTCTAGAGCATTTATGGTGTTGGAAGGGGTAGCTTCTACTGTAGGATGTGTAAGGCTTGTACTCAATCTTCGGTAGACCCCATTCACAGGCGCCATCTGGAAAATTCTATGCCAAAGCTTCGGATTCTCGTATCCAGGTAGAGATCCTTTGGATTTTGTTTGATCATCCTCCATGTCGCCATCTTCAGCTTGGCTATTCTGATACCCTACCTGCTCATACTCCACTTTCCCCAAACGGTTACCTGGAAATTGYGGGGAATCCGGAGGTGGAGTTGGCAATGGAGGGACGCAACGAGGCGGACCAAATAGACGGCTGTTCATGTAGTGGTATTTCTTCTCAAAGATCGACTGAGATTCTGACGTAGTAAGATAACGGCGGTCTGCCAACTGCCCACCCTCTGGGGGAATCTCGGCGTTCGTGGTAGTTGCTTGAGTGCCATCCAAACTCTGGCATATCACCCACGACCAGCATACAAATTTTTTTGCCCCCTCCAGCTTTTGTATCCGGATCTCGCCTCCAAGAGTCCATGTCTCTCCGCAGGGGCCTTCAACATGGGGGTACCAGCAGACATGGTCGATGGGCACCTACAGAAAATGTTAAGTTGCCGTAAGTAGAGGGGTCATGAAAACCAGGAAATGAAAGGTTTGAAGAATGTGATAGGATACATACTTTACCGYTTTTGAATGTCTTTAGATTGATGACAGAAACAAGGGAGTCTGAATCAAGACGATCATATTAGCATGCTTGCTTTCAGAATGATGTAATTGTAAAATACGAGCAAAGGTGAGGGTTTCRGTTGAAAGATATCCAGATCAAATGAAATGGCAAGCTTGAACCGCGACCAAGCAGTATTCCTCTGTGAAATTTGACTTGCCGTCGAGGTCTGGCTTAGGTCCGATGTTGATCCAGAATTGATCCCCAGGTTGATACTTGAATTCGTGGGCAGGCAAGCTCTCAAAAAGGGCAACGCCATGAGCATCGACCCAGGAGGAGCTTTGAGCTGCTCGTAGGTCTTCATAGATATGGTTTGTATCTCTATCAATGTCTTGTGGTGCTGTTGAAAATTAAGCATTAGCTTTTAGTCAGGCTCGGGGAATAATGAATGCTGACTCTGGAAACGAGATGTTGTGCCCCAAGAACGGCTATGACAGTCTAAAGAGATATGAATAGCTCTCAGGTAGCTTACTCAGAAAGCAGACAACATTTTGCTCTTTCCCCCTGTGGAGGCGCTTAGCTGGGATTTGCAAGTCATAGGCTGTCCGGATGTCTAAGGCCGCTGGACAGTGAACAAGCATGCGCTCTCTTTTTTGTCCCCACCTTGAAGGAGATCGAATGAGAACGTAAGTTCGAACTTCCACTTTGCAAGACATGATCTCGTTGCGTTCTGGCTCATAACTCAACGCTCAAGGGAATATACCCTCACCCAGGTATCGATATGGGACAGCGTCACCTCGGATGTTCAAAAAATGACCAAAAGGCGGAGAGCGGCTATTTGGTAAATTTCTGCCAGCACGGTCCACTCTTCCATAAAGCTGAAGGTTGCACGCAGGAATTCGGACTACCCAATAAAACGCAGCTGAATTGGAGGAGGGGAAATTTGTCTCACTAAAGCCCCATGGACGTAAGCGTGGCGCACTGAATCTTTTCAAAAAAGCAAAAATACCGCCCCGCTGAAACTGAAACCAGATGCGTGGAGAACTCAATTCGAACAGATGGACCCAGCCACTATGCAGATCGATCTGCTTCCGGCGCCTTGAATAATCCTGGCCGTTGGCCGAGGATTTATTTTTTCTGCTAGCATAAAACAAAATGTAGCTGTTGGGTGCCTAATGAGAGCAACCCAGAAGGCTTTTAGAATCAGAGGGGGGAGATAATTTGGATCATCGGAAGTCGAAGACTAATAGTAATCAGAATCAGTTTATGATTTTTTGTCCTCTTCGTCCTTGTTGTCCTGTGATTTAYCCGCCCCTTTCAAATGCTTGAACTCTTTCCTGGCCAAAACTGTTGCGAACCACTCCTCGATTTCCTCCTCGACCTCTTTATCGTCTCGGCTGCCATCACCGCCCCAGTTCGATCGGACCTTCCGTCTCATATCATCTATCGAGGCAATGTCGAACGCCCACAGAAGTCCTCCAGTGAGCATCATACCAACGCTGAAGACATTTATGGTGGCTATATTCAAGGCTTCGAACGCCTCCATAGCGCCATTGACTTTGAAGCTAGGGCGATTGCTTGGTTGGTAGAACCGAGGGATTGATGCTTTGTATCGCCGCACTAATGATCGTCGAGTAATCGCCATCGAGACGCCCAAGAAACCAGCTCCTGCAAAGAAGAGACCTAGTTGGCGTCGTGACCTTTGGGAGAAGAAGGCAGAGCGCGCGTCTGAGCCTGCTGGAGRTTGGGGCGGAGTCGCGGGTTGAGACGACGCCATTGTAGGTTGAAGGAAGGCCATCAGAGGTAGAAGGGAGGTGAGGTGTGGAAATAGAGTAAGCCRGAGGGTAGGCTTCTGCGAAGACGGAGTCGACTGATGATGGGTATGCGGCCAAATCCTCAGCAATACTTCAGATCATCATGGGCAAAAGCTTGTTGGTGGTGGTGSTGGTGCTGGAGCAGCTCGTCGTGCTGTTGCTGAACGGAAACGATCTCGAAGCTCTGACCTGACCATAGGCCAAATCGTAGTAAGAAGCGGTGTGTCTTTAGTGATATCACTCGGACGAGCCCCACGCATCCCAACYTTTCTCCATAACATACCTCTCCATACTCATTTCACTGACGTCTACCTCTTTCTGTCTATACCAAGTCAAGTCAAGTCAAGTCATAATTCATTCAGATACTACGGATTTTTCCTCCTCTCTCCGAATGCCCTGTAATGTGGCATTGACGGCTTGGTTCTCTTCTCTTAACATTGGCCAGAGCCCGATTGACTTGAGGACATGCTTCGTACCATTGCCAAAGCTCTGTCGTTCTTCTTTCTAATGCCAAATAGTTCACGGGGCTTCAGATTCATTGCCAGTCGCGACGACCCAATAATGCCCGCTAAGTAGCTTCATTTTTGCCCGTTCCTGTGGCCCGGGTCAAGGAGTTTGGGTCCGCTCMAGCACCAAGAACGTCATACTCGAGGTTTCAGTATTTACTTTCTTTATATTATGCCGCATTTCTTTCGAAATCACGAAGTTCTTGTTGCCAGCCCCAACATACATGTCATTGTCTCAAGATGCCGCACACATTGATTTACGGCAAGGAAAGTGCGGCCAACACGGCCATCGGTGGTGTTCCTATCATTCATTATTTTGATTTCATGTCTCGAGGTCGTGGTCAAGTCCTTAGCCTCTTCCTAATTGTAGGATGAGCCCTCAGCTTCTATGAATATGCTCATGGCCTTCAGGATGCTGGAGCAGCCTACAAAGATATTCGATACACTTTCGACGAGTGACCCGAATCCAAGCATAGCGGCCCAGTCACCGGACTCAACCCCACTGGAAGCATCCTAGTGCTCGAAATGCCAAACGGCAAGATCTTGACCCAAACTTCCGCCATCATCAGACATTGATCTCGACAATTGGGTGCCTACGATGGGAAAACTAAGGACGAGAAGTACTGGGCTGATGCAATATGTGATATAGCYATAGACTATCAGTTTGTGTTCTTCATCAACCCTTCTTATTGCTAAAGCTTAGGGCATAGGGCGGACACTTTTCGTCACTGCTTTCCTCGGACAGTCAGAAAGAAGATTATCCCAAACATCAAAAAACCGATTGGGTTCGATTCTTAAATGCTATCGAGACACACCTGAAGGGCTCCGATCTTTCTCGCTGAAGACCATATATCATCGGAAATGAAATCACCTACGCTGACTTGATTCTCTTTCAGTTGCTACACGATGAAAACCTCACACAATACGGAAGAAAGGGGCTCAAGGAATATCCCCGACTRGTGCAATTGGTTAATGCTGTAAGTAGACTTCCCAGAGAAAGGGGAAGGTCGCGTTTTCGGAGCTCGGACAAGCATAGCTTCCCGGAATCATAATGCTGACTGCAATTTTAGGTGCAAAACAGACCAAATATCAAGAAATTTTTCGAAAGTAGTGACCAAGGCCCATTACCGCCAAAGGCGCCGAATCCTTTTCCATTTCTTTTTCCTGTGCGAAGTCTCTGACACTATCTCCGCTTGCGATTGGCTGCTCCACATTTCTGTGGCTTGTTCCACAAGAGCTCACCGATTGTTGTTGACATGTCAAACAGTATTTGCAGATCGCATTCAAAAGAATTGACCGAAGCGGCAGTGGACGCAAGGGATCCCTGGTGAGGCGAATGCACCTTGATCTACATATCTTATTATTTCCTGTTTATGTTCTGTCTTCCCAGGTATTCGGTTCTGCCGTACTCACTCGGCCTGTCAAGAACCCTTCTCCTTGCTTTGTGGGCTTATCCTTCCGCATATGCTTGCTCTACTTTGGAATGCGTGGACAGCATGTGCCCTGCTGTCTGATACTCCGCATTTCAGCCATATGGCAGGTGGACAGTGCCTTCGATGGTGCTTGCTGATTGGCAACTATCTTCTGGGCGGAATGTGGGTTGGAGAGTCCATTTAAGGAATCAAAAGAGTCCTCTTCTTCAACTTCGTCCTCATCAGTATCTCAGAAACACACGACTATCTTAGAGTAAGTATGACTCGGCTCGTTCATCATAGGTCTAACAACCCTTCAGATTATTAGATCTCGCCACGATGGCCTCATTAACGAACATTATCAATATCGTTTCAAACTCAAGAGATTCGGAAGCGCAATTGGGCGCTTCCCCAACATCTGGCTGGTCTAAGAAACGCCTCCGGAGACACCTCAACAAATGCTTCACCCCAAGCCAAGTGGTCGCCTGGCATGACACTCATCTCTCGTCGGTCCAAACATACGTAAATCCAGATTATCTACGCGAAGTTTGTTCGAACATTGCCGGCTCCCTGTTAAGCGCCGCCCATAAGACCCATAACTTACGAGACTTGGTATTGACGCAATTACCATCGCCTGGTGGCGTTCAGGCTGACCGGCAATTRATTTTGGGGGCCTGGGATGACATCCTCCGTGCCCTGAATGCATTCCGAAAAGTTGTTGAAAGCCCAATCCATCACTATCCTCGGGATATGGCATTGGTTTACGTATACCTAAAATTGGTATTTGACTTCATCCGGATCCTCGGGCGTCTTCTAACCCACCCTGCTGCCAAAGAATGGTTCGCACACGTTGCGAGCTACCAAGGGCAGCTCGAAGGCTTCCGATTCGATAATAGCAGCCGAGACTACATTCAAATGATTAGCAATCCGACACTTCGTGGAGCCCTTGGAGATCCAAAAGCAATGCCGGAGCCTTGGCTGCCTGTCCATCCAACGGCTCCCGCAGTCTTTTTTGAGCCCTATGATAGTGGCGGACAGTATAGAGGCCGAATGTGCCGAAACCGGTTCTACCGAAGGCTAGTCTGCCAGTTTCCAATGTTGTAAATCATGCTCATATATTGTAGGGGCTCCAATTCAGGGTAGGAAGCTTGTCTAAAATCCACGTGTATACAAAAGGGAGGCTTTGTTCATGTTTACGAAGAGTTCGTCTTGGACGGTGAGCTATTTTGACTTGTGATTGACATATTTGGATGGGACATTGACGTGAGATGAAGGTATTGCTTGAGCGTGTCAAGTTTAAATTGGAGACGAAAAGATATAAGAGCTCTCTGTACACTGTCAACAAGTCTATCATAGCATCCTCAGAATGAGGCTCGAGTATAGGGCGTTTGACAGGTATATATACAAACAATGCGAAACCATGATTCGAGCCCATTGAATTCGTCACTTAAATTATCAAAGAACATGATGGACCACTTGATGGCTCTCCTGCTGGTCATGCAGATCTGTGAAGTTGCGTGTAATACATAATGCCCTCGCCTCAACCCCGTCTTAGACGCCACCCATTCGATATTCCAATCTTCACATTATATACAGACAAATTATCCCAGACAATGCGTAGACCTGTATTCCTCTAATTCTTCAGTGCTTGTTCTCTTCTGCCGCTGCCGCTGCCGCCGCCCTGACTTCAGCCCTTGCCTCGGTCCCCAAGCCGCCAACACCCTCCTCAAAGCTATTTTTCCTTCCCCAGTTCCTCGGCTGCCGTTTCAAGAAGGCACCGACAGCACCTAGATATCCCTCATGCCTCAAGAAATACGCCTTTTTCTCGCCGTTGCTCCAGAACTTTATGGCATAGCTGAGTGTGTTCATCGTCTGTCTGTGACCTCGAATGAAACTTCCCCCAAAATAAATGGTAGAGAGTGAGTGTTTCTCGGATTGAAGATACGCGATCTGGCCGATATTGTTGGATATCGCGTAGAGAAGAGAGCGAGATATGTCTGGTGCAGAAAAGGGAGGGTCTGCAGGGCCGTCTAGAGCAGGCACAGGAGTTGAATCAGCACCAGCATCGCCATTTGCTAGACCACCACTGTCTTCCGCCGCGCGCTCCGCCTCTCTCTTCATACGAAACACTTTCCCGAATGAACTAGCAATCGTGCTGCTTTTTAACCCAATTTTCCCGTAGTCCGTCCCATATATGTCACCGACAAGCATGTCAACCTTTGTGTTGTCACCCCTTTCCGCCATCCCAAGCATTTCATCAAAGGTCCGAGAGCCAGTGAGGAGGGAAAGGAGCCCCCAAAGAGTTCCGCCGCCGAGAGATGTCCCACCCACTCGCTGATACTCTCGCGGCCCAGATACCTTTATCATGCTCACACCCGAACCAATGTTCACCAGAAGATACGGGTAGATATCAGATCGAGGCTCTTCGAATTGCATTGGGTCTGTCTCGCTGTACGTGAAAACTTCTCGGGGTATTTCGGTGATGAAGAAATCGAGCCCTTGTAGACAGTCAGCTTCTAGGCAAGATGGATACCTCTAGGTTGAGACTTGCCGATAATCAGACACTCCATCTCATCTTCGCGTAGGACATCTGCCCCCAGTGCCTCTCTGATCTTGTCGTAAAACTTGTAGGCTCCACCGCCAGTTGCCATAACACACAATTCTCCGGGCTTTGAYCCATTGAGCTTCTGCTGCTTGACGTTGAGCTGCCTCATAAACTCCACACAATCATCGATACGGTCTGTCTCGAAGTTCATAAAGTTCAGTCGGCCGCCAGGCTCGCGGGAATGTGGTTCTCGGGAGAAATAAACAAGTTTTGCCAGTGACCCTCCAATCTACAAGCCCAYGTCAGCATAAGCCGCGCTGAATGAAGGCTAATAACTGTACATCCACGGAGTACAAGCCCACGGGGAAACATACATCCACTGCAATATGACTGACGACCGCGGTGTGATACGGCAACCGGATATCTTTGGTATCATAGCTGGCTCCGTTTGGAGATCTGCCATTGGAGATCTCGGAATCCTGATCCACGATAAAGGCGCCCTTGACATTGATTTTGACAGAGCCCGGATGGGTAATGGTGCTGTCTATCTCGGCGGTGTTCGTCCGCGCACGCTGCGGCTTTGAGGAGGTGGTATCAAGGTTCCGCGCATCTTGAATATGATCTTCGCAGGTGGTGAGAGGCTTGTCTGGCGCGGGCGCATTCGCATTTGCAGACATGGCGAACGGCTGCTTCTTCGGACTGGCGCTGGCACGGGTGCCAGGAGCAATCGGGGTTCAAGAAGGCATGAAGATGGTGTTGGGTGAGGTGATAATGGAAGTCGGGCGTTACCAAGTAGAGTCATCCAGCAATTGCACCGAGCTGCGGCCTCACTGCCCACTGCCGAAGTGGAAGCTCTGCTTATCGCTTTTAARGGGACCTCCTGGTGCTCCATATCATGATAAATGCACTCCCCCCGCTTATCCGAAGCATGCCTGGCTGCTCCGCCATGATACTGTGTGKCTGGAGCAAAATTGGAYCTTTGGACCTTTTCCAGGAGGGCATTGGCATGGTGAGATGTGGTCGCTGGCCTCCACGCACGTGTGGGCATTCACGGGTGTTTCCCACCAGTGAAGGACGAGGCGGCTGAGAAACCCTTTCTACTTCCTACCCGGAATATCTCAGATTCTACACGTRTTACAGATTGCGCCGCTTCAAGGGCCCTGGAGAAGCCACMAAGGAGCCCGGAGGAACAAATTGGAATGAAAGTATCGGCCGGATGGCTCCTTCATGGTGTCTTGTCGGTCTTGCCCTGTCTTGCCCTGTCTTGCCTTGCCCTGTCTTGCCCTGTCTTGCCTTGCCCTGTCTTGCCCTGTCTTGTCTTGCCTTGAAGCACCAGCACCCAGCACACAGGTCTTCTCTACCTCCCGTCGCCCGTCGCCCCCACGAAACGGTCTCATTCTCATCCGATGTCGACCCAACCAAAAGCTCATCTCATCTCATTGCACCTCGTCCAGCAAGAGGCACCAAGTGCGCCCTGCGCGCACATCTTCACTCCCCAGCCCCGCCCACGCTGAACCAGTTTTGCAAGTGTACAACCACTGGGTCATCTCCCATCCGTGCGGCTTCGACCGCCTGCGTTTCAGACCCTCCCAACCCCCGTGCACATCTTTCTATACACGTTCCAAGGGAATCATCGGGGCATACCCGTGAGAGATGAGTCCAATGCTGGCAGATCTGGAGGTCTCGGATCCTTGGCTCTTAAGAAGGCTTGGCTCTCTCTGCTCTGCTTCCTTTTGAATCCAGCGCTTCTGGGAAGCCCATCCACGATTATTCAGTCATTCCTTTACTTCCTTGTAATTACACTCATTTATCTTCTTGGATTGTCTTATTTACGAGTAGCTCAGCTCTCTATACTCTCATTTCTGCACATAACTTGCTTCAAGTACTATTGACCCACGATGCTGCCAAGAGAACAATCGGCGGGATGGCCCACACGCAGGGCGCAACGCTGTTTGCTATTGACGTTTTCAATCATTGCGTGGGTCCATCTTCTCGACCTCAATTGTCTCATTGCTCACAAAATATTAAGTTTAGTTTTGCTCTTCGGCGTTTACGAACACAATGCTTGGCCGCGGAGGATCGAGCTGCAGCTGGATTCGCTGACGGAAGCATATACTTATGGATCCTCACCTGAAGCCGGCATGCCGTCTCTTCCATTCAAGGATAACTCGATCCGCAAATCGACGGAGCAGCCGTTCTTCGACTGGGAATACTACGAGGAAGATGAGCAGCAGAGCGGGATTGCAGCGAGAGATGAGGTTGCGGCGGGGGAAGGGAAAATTATTGGCCTTCACTAAGGGTCAATGAAGGGATCTGATACGGATTGGAAGAGTTAATACTGCTCGCATTCTGGGATTCTAGAATTTGTCTTAAGAGGTGTGAGACGGACGTGGAAAATTAGGCTGTGGAAATGAGGCCGATAGAGAAGGACGTCTCGAGCAGATATAATGCGTTACAGCGCTACATGTTGGGTTGAGGCTGGGAGGAAAGCCTAAAAGACCAGAGGAGGATTCTGTGAGCACCGTAGGACAAGATCCGCGCTTGAGTAAGAGAGCCGAACGGGTTCTCATGATGTGTAATGATGTTGATGCTTGCCTTTCACGTCTGCTATCTTTCGCGTCGTCATTTGCAACCCAGACTCGCCATATACCTAGGGAAGTCCCTGTCGAACATCGCTATGCTCATTCAAGCCCCATGCCTGCGTACTGCTGTCGTGTACCGTTGCTCTTCGCATGTCCCTTCGATACTTGCCTTCAAAACTCCCGCCTTTAGCTCTATGCATTACGCAAGTGTTGTCCCAAATGATCATATCCTTAGGGTTTTGCCACTCCACCTCCAGTACGTATTTTTGCTGCTGCGCGTGCTCGTACAGTTTCTTGAGTAGTGATCTCGATCTTTCACCACTAGTACCTTCGATGTGATGCGCGTGTGCCGCAATGTAAAGATTCATACGTCCCGAAGACTCATGGACCTGCACAAGACGATGACGACTCATCGGATGATCTAGCGGATCAACATCTGCGAAGTAATCCGGAGCTGCCATTTTCCTGGAATGGTAGATTGAGTGGGCGGCTATGTAATCATTATCGAGCAGAACCTTCTTCAACTCGTCATCCAGGTCATCAAATGCAGTCCTCGTATCCGCGAATGCAGTTTCGCCGCCTGTGCCTTTAGGTGGAAGCTCGTGAGCTAGCAAAAGCGAGTACCCAGCTCGGCGGGGGTTGAAACTAGAGTCGACATGGAAGAGACTGTTTGCCTGGAGAAATGCTCAGTATCTCGCATGCCTGAACCTCGATATGCGCTCACTTTGTTGAACTGGCTTCTTGCAGCATCTGGGGCGTTGAGATTCCCCACAAAGTCCAAATTACTAACGTCGAATAACTCGTCGTACTGCAATCTGTTTTTTCGGCCTGCTGCATTGTACGGCTTCACGTCATCAAGCTCGCCGAATCGCCGAGCAAGCTCAACATGGCCATGATCACTCAGACCCGTGTTGCGAAAGACGCATACGCCGTACTGTGAATAGTGTCAGTAGTAGCTTTTCTAGAGCACGGTCCGCACGCTGACCTTAGTTACTGCTTTGAGGATCTCCTCGAACACTGCCTTGGGGGGAGGTTTCAAGAAGTCAACACCACTGATATCCGCCCCAAAAGTGGGGTGTAGTTGTTGGAGAGCGAYGTATTTCAATGATATCTGTGGTGCCTCGATAGTACTAGCCATCGTTATAAGCAAGTGAGATCGTTCGTTCGCGGYTTGTATATAGATAGAGTACTATAAGATCAGCTTGCAATCGAGGCTGCTTGATAGATGAGATGCTCTTGACCTTGATACCTTATTTTATTATTTTATACAACCGTTTCGCTAGCACTTCATGATCAAATGCCGTCAAACCCCATCCGGAAGGACTGTCCTCTCTTGTTTCTGGGCCTCTACTTATTGACGAAGTGGCATCATGCAGTGAAATCGGKAATGCATCCTAGCCCGGCTATCTGACAAGCCATTCACTCTCCCCTCCACATTCACACAGATTCACGCTGGGCTTTGACGGTATCGGCGCCCTGGCGAGTACGCTTCTCGCCCAATGAAGTGTGGTGTGAAGTGTGAACGCGTGAGGCTACAGGGGGCAGGCTTCGACTCAACAAAAGAAAACAAGTCCCTTTCCTTCCACCTCAAGATTGGAGGGCTTCCTGCCTCGCAATATCAGGCAGGCGGGAGATCCGCATTGGAGCTTCACAGGTCAACCCATTGGTCAAGTCGACGCCCTGGCCTGCTATCAACAAGCGGATTCGAATACTCAGCCGGCACCGAAGAGACCAGACAAGGCTACTTTGAAATCCAATCGTTTCACATCGTCGCCAAGCCATCGAACAAGCAAGTCTATCTGCTATCTAAATATCTGCAGAAGGGGGAGGTACTGTATCTTCCCAGYGCGCTAAAGGGAGGAGGAAGCGCGACCTAGACGCAGCCAGGCAGAAAGTAAACAATATTTTAGGAAGCCGCATTCACCAGCACCGCACGACAACCACGAAACAACAACCGGCCGCCCTTCAGGAACAGATCGCTTCTCCRTGCTGTCCAACACGTACCAGCATTGAGAGGCGGCCGTTCGAGAACGCCACACGTCACAAATCGTTCRGCCCAGGTGAGCTCCCCCTTTGCACCCTCTGCCTCAATCGTACGTGTTGCGGGGGCAAGTCGATTCGCTTTCCTCGAGAGCGTGTCACCGATCTACCCCCGCAATGCGCTTGTCATTTTCTTTTCTCCTAATATTCTGTCGGGCAGGTTGAGAGATGCCGTCGGGAAAACCAAGGAAGTCAGACACGGAGGGTTGGCCGCCCACCAACCCATATGTCGCAGACTACCCCACTCCAATCGGACCAGACAGGCTCCCTTCCACGCACGAATATGGGGTTCTGACCTGCTTGCAAGTCCTCGCGGAGGAGTCACTCTTCGAGTTCGCACAACAATGGATGCCAAAGCTATTGTTGGATCTCAAATGGGACGCCCCTCATAGCGGAGAGCTAAATAAATGGTGGGATGTTGTGGCGTCGGAGAGGATACCTCTCGCCTCCATCTCTTTTCCTCCTGTGGTCCAAATAAAGCAGTTATTCCGACGGGTTGCGCACCTTCGACATGCAGCTGTGCATCGACTGCAAACGCCAACGGACATCATCAAACGCATGGTGCAGGATGTCATTGAGATCGTGTCTGGCTTTGGAGATTATGAGCGCAGGATCAAATTGCAACACATTGAGCGCGCCTTAGTTTTGAACAACGTGGACTTTCTACAGGGCATTATCGCAAAGCCGGTGGGGGACTTYGAGGAGTTACCCTCCGGTCGATTTGCGCCTGCTCCATACCCTAAAGGAGAGAATGGCATGACTACCTTGGCAATCTATCCTACCATTATCAGGCCTCCGAAGCCACCATCAAAGGCGCCTCAAGACTTAGGACCTCCGAGGGTTAGACTGCTTCGCCCACGCGAAAGCTTGCATCCTCCTGGATTTCGTCTAAGATCGTTAAGCCCCCCTCGAACATCAGCCATCGGGTATCGAAGCAGAGATGAGAATATTCAACACCTAAGTGAGCGGGCTGCTAATCGACGTCACTCGACAACTTTCATTGACTTGACTGGAGACGACGATGACGAGCCGAAAGCTGTCCCTAAATTGACCCGCCCTAGGGCCCAGTCTACTTCGAATTTCATTGACCTAACCCTCGATAACTGAGGGCAGGTGTTGGGGTGAGGAGCTTTCTAGGTGTTTGAGGGATAGGAGCGGGTGTCAACTTGAAGCTAGAAAGTGTACAAAAGAGCAGAGGGGATGTGGCGTTATCGGAGAAAYTAGGAATCAGGATTTAGAAGAGTGAGCGAGCATAGTAAAATACCCCTTTGGTAGACCGAATGTCAAGCCTAATGCAACCTGCCCATCAGTCCACCGCGAATCACTTTCTTCAAGGCTACGCTCACCCGTTCCTCTGCTCTAGCTATAGATCTTGTGAGTTCTTTCAACCGCCGTGCTAGTAGTCCTTAACAGGCTCTACTCCGAAGTGAAACGTTAAAAGACGGCGGCTAATTCTTTACACACATTCTCGTTGACTCAGCGCTACCTGACTCCTGATCATTCCTACGACTTGCCACCATCGAACTTGTATTTCCTCAGTTTTCCATTTGCGGAGATGTCCATGCCCTAACCACCTGCTGTCTTCAATTCATCCATCGTGGCTCCCTRTTTCATCATTGCACATCTTTGAAGGTTCTCCCCGATTTCATATACCCCATCGGCGCTACGCTCAGCTCTCCAGCTGGAGATGTCTTTCTCGTGGTTTCCGTCGGTTTAACTATTCCTACATACAGCTTCTCTAGCTCTTTGTTACAATTCTTATTTAGTGTGTTCGAACCTCGACAGCTACAGTCTAAGTTCCTTGGCTTTGAAAGGCACTTGCGATATCAATACTTTCTTGCCCGACCATCWTTCATTCCTCTGATATCCACTAGAAACGGTAAGTTTCTCATCCATGTTTCAACGAGACTTCTACTCGAGGTGGAAAGACTAGGCCCAGGGCGGCAGGAGAGTATGCGATCTCTTCTCTGGGTCCTGCTATTCACGAATTCCGATAGATCTTCTTCTACTACTAGGTCTAAATCCGTCGAAAACAGCGCGGAAGTTATCTGCTCTTGGGGTATGATGATGAATGTGTACTTCGGTTTCGACTCCTCAAATTTCTCRAACGCTCCTCAGTGAACAGYGAACTGCAACATCTTCGCACGATATCAAAACACCCGACCATTTCAGCGACTCTTAATGTTTCACCTGATTCATTCTCTACTGCTGGACACTAGTAGCACACAACCCAGATCACAAGGGCATATTTTCATTACCATTTGTAATTCTAGTTCGCTCAGTCAATACCCCACGACTTGCGAAGGAAAATGTGGAGGTATTCTATAGGTTCATAGCCGCTACCTTCTATGATCCGGCATTATGTCTTGGGGGTCAAAGGGGCGTCTTTCGTTACCTTTGAAGATACTGGGGCTTATATGTCATCTTTGAAATAACTCAGGCTCCGGTTTGATTTTGTYAACTTTTGGGGGCCTAAGTGATTAAGCGAACCCCTTTCCTCTCACCCATGCCTCACCTTCATGCATATTCCTGCCTCGGATCACGGTATACGTCTATAGGAACGATCAGATCCATCTAGACTCCTCATTTCAGGCGTACAGCTCGACCTCTTGATCTTACATATCCTTGTGAACTTCTCTATTTTACACGGCTCTTTCTCTGGGCTTAGAAAGACGCTCAAACCTATCAACGCTCATGACGAACGTTCCTCGTCCGCTCGTCAAACTCCGTAAATGCTTCAAATACCCCACCATCTCTTTCAACGGCACCCTCGCGGTAACTTGTCGCTGCTGACCCGGCCCGTCCGCGTTTTCCCCTGTGCCAGATGCGAAAGGATCAGAAGGAGCATAAATTTTGTTCGCGTCGATGAAACAAGCATCAGAGGACTGATTCTCATTGCCGTCGTTCGAGAGAGAGAGAACGTGCCCACCGCGTGCGGATGATATGTCGTGCATGATTGCGCCGAGTGTTCCTTCGTTGCAGCTGATGACGACGTTCATGACTGGCTCCATCAGTCCAATGTTGTTGCTGGTAAATGCTTCTTCTAGGGCTGCTTTGACCGCAAATCTTGCGGCAGATGACAGTGCAGCTGTCGACGTATCAGAGCCAAAGAGGTCTGTCATCGTGTTGTATTTCAGGGTCACATGGCTGTTGTGTAGAGGAAAAGCCCGCCGGGGGCCTCTTGCGAGGGCTGCGACCGCCCCGTTGACTAGTGCTAACTGTAGGGAAGCTAGAGGGATGTCCGAAGGTAATGAGGCACCTTCTTCTGCGGTCTCTGGGGGCTCTAGGATTTGGACAGTGATGTAATTTCCGTCCCTTTCAACGGTGTGCCCCTCAAATGCGGCAGATCCGCCGAAAGGCTTAATGGTAGCTTCACACGCAGCTTTTCCCTTCTTCCCCGCAACATCTCGATCAAACAGTATCCGATGAGGTTCGGTGGATGATAGAATGCATTCGCGGTAGCTAATTTCAATATTTCCCATAGTCACCTTAGCTTTGAAGTCGTTGACAAGRCGATCTCGAGCAATTTCAAGATGCAGCTCGCCCATGCCGCTGAGAAGCATCTGCCCGGACTCTTCGTCGACATTCACGTGAAGACTTGGATCCTCCCGTAGTAGTATTTGAAGAATCTCTTTGACATTCTTCTCTTCGCTGAGACTATGCGGTTCAACAGCGGCAAAGAACACCGGGGGCGGTACATCTATGGGCCGTAGTTGAACAGCGTTGAAGGGAGCTGGAGGGCCGGTCCGAGGATTTGCACCAGGATAGGATATCAGCGTGTCGCCTGTACGAGCATGCTTTAAGCCTGCGATGACGCCAATTTGTCCAGCTGGGATATGCGAAATTTCGACTGCATCGTTTGCCTGCATCTGTAAAATTCGTTGAGCTTGTTCTGTAACATGAAGATTCGTATTCCACAAGGGAGCACTACGTTTGATAGAGCCAGAGTACACTCGCACATAGACAAGAACTCCACGGCGAGCATCGTTCACAACCTTGAATGCCAAGGCGCACGCTGCTGCACGGGCCTCTAAAGCTTTCGACGAATGGCCTTTCTTTGCTACACTTTTGCCGCCCGCCGAAGCAATGGAGACTTTTCCATCGAGAAGATCAGACAACCCGGCTTTTTGGCWGGCTAATCTGATCTCAGGATCTGGCCTTTCGGTAGGATTGGGAAGGTAGTCATCAATAGCGTCTAGAAGTGGCTGGACTCCAATGTTTCTGAAGCTTGCTCCAGCAAATACAGGAATTGTTTCTCCTGTACCTTTGATTATGCAGCGTCTCAAGCTGTCCCGAATAGCTTGTGGTGGCACAGCTAGGGCGTCATCTCCGGACTCCAGCCATGTATTCAGAAGTTCTTCATCCCTTTCGCAAAGGATTTCCACAAGAGCATTTCGAGCTTTTTGAAGCTCGTCCTTCAGCCCTGGATCTTCTTCGACGAGGTCTTGCAAAGCGAATGACTCGATGCTCTTTCCATCGCCCCCTTCCTTCCATTTCAGGCCGCGGAGGGTAATGGCATCTCCAACGCCTTGGAACTTGCCCTTGCCTCCTTCCCACCAAGGAATCTGGCAGACAGTTGGCCAGCCTTTTAGTCTGGTGCCAATTTCTTTGACAGTCCTCTCGAACGCGGCGCCGTCCCGGTCAAGTTTGTTGACGAAGACAATCCTCGGAATGCTGTAGTTGTTTGCTTGAGCCCACACTTTTTCGGTTTGGGCTTCAACACCGGCAACGCCATCAAGAATGCATACTGCTCCATCGAGGATCCTCAGCGAGCGGAGAACTTCAAAAGTGAAATCGGCATGCCCAGGCGTGTCGATGAGGTTAATGGTATGAGCCACATGTGATCTTGGCACATTGGCAATGGTTTTGGAGGCATCATCTGTAGATGGCGGCCAAGTCAGTGTAACAGCGGCTGATTGAATTGTAATTCCTCGGGCTCGCTCAGCGGGAAGGAAGTCCGTGACCGTAGAACCCTCATCGACGTCTGCAAAAACTCGTAGTTAGGGGTCTGCTGAGAAAGTCTGCAAATGTCCTTTATTCGGCTTCCAAAAAGAAAGAGGAAGATTTCGATGAAGAACTAGAGAGCAAGCAGAAAACCAGAAGACGTATTGCGCTAGCTATAATGGCGACTTGATGAATACTGAAACTCGGCCCCATACCTCCTATTCGGCGGGTGTAGCCGCTGTAATAGAGCATACGCTCCGTAGTTGTAGTTTTACCCTATAGTCAAATTAGAAATGCACAAGACCTAGTTGCGAGCCAACATCTCACAGCATCAATGTGGGCGATGATTCCTATATTGCGAGTTCTGTCGATGTTTGGCTCCTGAGATGTTGTTGAAGAACGTCTTCTCGGGCCCTTTCCAAAGACGAACTGGGTTCTATAAGGAGGACAGCGAGAAGTAATCAGCTGAGGGCATCGAGGCCAAGTTTGGCAGCCTCTTCGAAAGGCCAGTGAACTCATCACCTGATGGCATGAGTTAGAGGATCGGGGGAGGTCCCTCTGAAAAGATTTCAGGGGGGCTGGATGCTCGCTTGCGGCTAATTTTGCAGTAGCGCTACATGTACCTCCTACGGCGACCGTACAGTACAGTACAGTACAACTACGGTTGCCTTGCCGTGCCTTGCCTTGCCTTGCCTTGCCTTGTGGGCTTGCAGAAGGTCCAGGAGGGAAACTCGGAAGCCTCCACTTGTTTGGAGTTGCAGATCGTCACGCCAAATTCGGTCTACGGAAGCTGTCGAAACCCTTCCACGAAAGCACCTGACAGTTTGACCGCAGGACAAGATCAACAGCACTATCTGACCCATTCCCCGTTCCCACAGCTCGAGGACAGCGCCTTCACGTACTCCATCCCCGCCCCGATTCTCGCAGCGACCACAGCTACGGCGCGCAAGCATGGATTACTCCGCATCCTTACATGATGCTGACAATCCGGCGGGAGCGTCGCCATGGGGCACGTCACCAGTTGCCTCCCCCAGGCATGCTAGAACGAGCTCTTACGAGAACGCCGACGAAGTTCCTCCCTCGCCCACTCCGTACAGTGGGAACGGGAGCTTTTCACAGGACAGTACAATGGGAGCAGGAAGCTACAACAGGCCAGAGAGTAGTGCTGGGACAGCATCTGTAGCAGAAAGCGACGGGCGTACGACCGACTCGGGCCAGCAACATCCGCAAACACCACAAGAGCCATCACAGCAACATCGCCAGGAGCCACAAAGATACCACCCTACTTCTGCTGCGCGGCAGCCACAGCAGCCACCTCAAGGCCCGCAGTATAAGCTACAGGCCAAAATCACCGGTCTGGAGCGAACTGGCAGGAAGGATCCCATTCTGAGATTTGATGTTCATGTAAGCGGCTTTACATACCGCTTTCTGTTGCTTTGGAGCATCTGCTAATTCAGTAGACCAATCTGCCAAAGTTTCGCACAACCCAATTCCGCGATGTGCGCCGAACCCACTCCGAGTTCATAAAGCTCGCGGACCACCTGGTGTCGTCAAACCCAGAGGCTATAGTTCCAGCCGTTCCTCCAGCATTAACATCTGCAGGAGCTGGCACCGACGAAGATGAGRCTCGAGTGAAGGCGTCAATGCAGAGATGGTTCAATTATGTTTGTGCCAATGAGGTTCTCATGAGGGATGACGAGATGGTCCTCTTTGTTGAGAGTGATTTTGGCTATAGCCCGATGTTGAAAAGGAGGCAGCCCGCAACTGGCGTCCGCAGGAAGGTAATTAAACAGTTTGCACCTCCTCCAGATGATACACCAGAGCTGCAGGAAGCGCGACCAATTGTCAAGATGTTCTACCTTGGTACAATGGACGGAGGGCACAAAGTGGATAAGCTTGTTAAAGCTCGAAAAGGTAAGTTGTTTTCTGGATTTGGCCATGGTATTCTGACATTTACAGGGCTGGGGCTTGCTGAATCGGACTTTGGTGTGAAGCTTGGCTCAATGAACGTCCAAGAACCGCATTCTGGGCTTGCAAATGCCTATAGAAAACTTGGCAAGACAATTCAGACCACGGGAGATTACCACGCTGCGCAAGGTACTGCTGAGGCTACTACTATTGGCGACCCGCTACAGTACCATTCGCAGGATGCATTTATTGTCAAGGAGACTCTTACAAATCGCCACATACTTCTGCGCGAACTACTGCAGGCACAACAATTGACGAGGAGCAAGCTTAATGCAGCAGATAGGCTGAAAGCTAGTTCCTCCGTTCGGCGTGAGAAGGTCGACGAGGCTATATCTGCATTGGACGAAGCACGAAGTAATGAGCTCTACCTTTTTGGTAAGACTCAGCGAGTGACAGCAAACCTCTTGCAGGAGCAAAGACGTTGGTTTGCTAGGACGGCAGCGGATTTAAGGCTCAGCATCCGGGAATATGTGGTGCGTGAAATCGAAGCGGAAAGACGGACGCTAGCTACCCTGGAAACTATCCGACCTGATATTCGAGCGATCGATTCTTCCGGCGGGCTGAGTCGGCTAGGACGCGAATCGCACCCTGCAGCTCGGCGAGCAAGTTTAGCGGCCAGTCAAGGTCCCAAAGGAGACGCATGGAGTGGCGTTCCTAGACGCCCTGATGGATTGAACAGGAGTATATCAGGCAGTTTCATGCCAAACGTCCCAGAAGATGCAAACGGCGAAGATGATCAAGGTGCCGGCCGAGCCAGAGCGCTAAGTAGTGGTAGCACGGGAGGCYTCAAGGGAGTTAAAGAAGAGGATGACGAGGACAGAGTTGATGCGCGCAATGCAGCAAGCCGCCTAGCAACTTCGACATTTTAATATTCTGGGTTTGATCGCAAAGATGGGATTGGACAACAGCGATCTCGGATTGGGATGCTGTACTCCGTGAGTGGCCCACAAAACGACAGACATTCATACCATATTAAGACAATGAACGGCTTGATCCCGGGAACGTGGCCTTTGACCTTGCATTTCCATATCCCAGGAAGTCTTAGAACGCCYTTACCGACAGGGTGGGTGGGTCATCGCCTGGTTCGGGTACTGTAGTCCCAATGGACGCTATGTACTCCCACACATTTGTAGAAAAATGTTGCACAACAACGCAAGTCAATCCAAAAGCGCCAAATAATACCAACCCTTGTCAAGATTTCATTCTCTCTACACTGCCGATGGCTTAGACATCTGTATCTTCACATGCCACGTTCCTCGCCGCCGCCACGTCATGGAAATCGCGCTCTGAAGATGCTGCTATCCATCGTCTCCGGCATGGATCTACCTTACTCCGTCTCCTTTGTATATGTCGGCTTAGTAGCTCTCTCCAGTCGGATCGAAGTAAAGGAATCCGCCATAACCCTAACCTGCATTTTCGGAAATTCTATTTGTTGAGGGGTCAAGACGCGCGCGCACTCGGCCCACTCCTTACAGTAATAGCGGTGCCGACGGGCCTGCACGCTCCGAAAAGKACGCTCTCTGTTATCATGTACCTGGGCTATCACTTTGCATGGCGCTCTACTGCGGAGTCCTGCCACGATACTTGCATTGAAAAGTGGACTTTTGTGCGCCGAAAGTCTCGTTTCTCTACCAATCAGAGACTGCGAGTCTCTTCAGAGCCACCGAAAGCAGAAAGCTTTCAGAGTAGCCATGCCATGCCATGCCATGCGTCTTTATCAACTTTCTATGCCCGATATCGCGGGTTTCCGCTTCACCGTACCAAATCCTTGGTGTTAGAAGTGCAGGCCCGATACTACACACCGTTATGCGCAACTTTTTTGATCCCAGAAGTAGCGGCAATATTCCCAGCTTGTATCGTTCGCCCCGTGTTTCTGATATATTCAACTTAGTGTTGGTTAAAAGCTACCGTTACGGCAAAGCCTCCGCTTTCGCCAGCCAGTGGTTGGGAAGCTGGCTGTCCTCGATAGGGAATCTAAGTGCAGATTTCATAATGTTATCTCAMACAGATATAGCTGTCTAAGTCTTTCCATAGGCCCATTCTGGACTGAGCCATGTGGCCCGCTGCACCTAGTGCAGCTGGCAGATTCCAAGAAGTCCCTGGACCTGGTCGTCCAAGAGCACGATATCATTGCGTTTTCTTCTCTTTTGAGCAGAGATTAGAGCTGATAGCTCAAAGCTACGCCATTTGACAAACGCAATTCGATGTCACTGTCAATCATTGACCGCTCCCACGATGAGAGATAGGTATATGAAGCCCCCCACGTCTGGGGCTCCTCCCATCTTGTCCCCCACCAACTTCTCTTTTGATACCATTGACAACGAAAGTTTACAAAGTAGACTAAAATGGCTCCTTCAGCAGATACGGAGGCACTACCAGCATTGGTACCTTTCTCAGCCCACCAATCGCCCCTGAAACCATCTGTAATCCAAGCAAGTGTTCTGCATGGTGCAGGCGACCTCCGCACGGTATGTCAGATGAGAGTTACCTCTTTTGGACGACTGTACATAAAGGATCACTCGTCTAACCAATCAACAGGAGAAGAGAAATATCGAAGAACCTACTACCGGCGAGCTCCAGATACAAATTAARTCGACCGGCATATGCGGATCAGACGTGAGCTATTACAAGAAATTCGCCAACGGCGACCTCTGTGCTTGCGCTCCTCTATCCCTGGGCCATGAATCCTCTGGTATGGTCGTTGGAGTCGGGCCTCACGTCAATGGCTTTGCTATTGGTGATAGAGTTGCCCTTGAAGTTGGCATTCCCTGTGGGCAATGCAATATTTGCAGAAAAGGCAGGTATAATCTCTGTAAGAAGATGAGGTTYAGGAGTAGTGCAAAGAGCGTCCCACACTTTCAAGGCACATTGCAAGAGAGAATTAATCATCCTGCTGTCTGGTGCCATAAGTAAGTCCACTAAGCCCTATGACCTTGGACGTCGTTTKCTTACGTCAACCCCCAGAATCCCAGACCATGTCTCCTTTGATGCAGCGGCACTGTTGGAGCCACTCTCAGTGGCTATCCACTCCCTGAATCGCGCCGCACCAGCGCCAGGTTCCACAGCGCTCGTCATTGGTGCAGGTACCGTTGGGCTGCTCGTGGCAGCCATGGCCCGCCAATCTGGTTGCACTATCGTTACTATCATGGATGTGGACGAGGGTAGGGTCGAGTACGCTATCTCCAAAGGCTTCGCAACGCATGGCTATGTTGTYCCACGACCTCTCCACTCCAGCGCCTCCTCGATCTCCATCTATACTTCCGGAACTTCAACGCCCTCCTCTCTCGATGGTATCATGACGCCATTATCGAGCTACAGCAGTATCAGTGACCGACTCGATGGCGCGAAAGCTGTTGCCGCTGATGTTCTTGCAGTAGCGAGACCGGATATGGCTGCGTTAGAAGAAGACGAAGATGATGGCGTCGATATGACTTTCGAATGTACGGGTAAGGAGCCATGTATGCAGACCGCGCTGTACGCTACGAAGCCAGGAGGGAAGGTAATCATGGTCGGGATGGGCACGCCTGTCCAGACTGTACCTCTCTCTGCGGCGCACCTACGAGAGGTGGATATATTGGGAATCTTTAGGTATGCAAATACTTACCCAACTGGCATTCGGCTGCTGGCAGGGAAAGGAGGAATGAAATTGCCTAGCTTGGATGAYATGGTTACACATAAGTTTAAGGGGCTCGATAATGCGAAGCAGGCGTTTGAATTGGCTAGTAGAACTGCTGATGATGATGGAAATTTGGTCCTTAAGGTCGTTATTGAGGCTTAGACATGAGCTTAGAGCGTCAATTGGCAGCGAACGGAAAGGGTAATGGCATCAAAGACGAGCTGGGCGGCTTTTGGAATTTGTAGATCAAGAGTCACTGATTGTTAGAGCGTGTGCCTTCCATTATAATTCATTCGATGTCATCCATTTTCATAACTCGTCAATACGTCTAGTGACCGCTAGCAAACGCCATCTCTCGCCCAAGCCTTTGATACGCCTTGTAAATGCAACGCTGTACAATTTCAGCTTTTCYACCATCGCYTCCCAATCAAGAAATCAGATCCCCAACRCCCATGACCCCGTTACCAGGTCCCTCCCATGATCTGTCATTCCCTCTGGCTCTCATTGATTTTCCTCCCTCGACAACTGCAGACYTCCTGCCTGTCTCTCTCACATCTTTGATGCTGTTTGTAATGTTACTGAGGAGCGACACTAGATTGACATCGTTTTGTTCGGAAAGGAGCTCCTGCTCGAATGCAGCGCTGTTTGCGGGAATGAGCAGACTCAATCGGGTCAGGAGGGCTTGAATAGAACGCAAGATAGAGTAATTAACCGGTGTATGATCCTTGCCCTCTGAATCGAGACCCTCAGGAACGTCATCAGAGACATACGATGGAGGGAGATTCTGCAGATAGACCGCAATCAAGTTGATCCGGGATTGCAACATCTTAATTGCGTTTGCTTTGGCCGTAAGTGAAGCAATCAGCTCTTCGTCCTCGCGTGAAAGAACGTTCTTCTCATCGATCTCGATGGRTTCGGACTCCTCTGCGTCTGCCTTCTTTGCGGCCCGCGTCTTGCCTTTSCCCTTGCCCTTCACGTCTTCTGCTGGAGCTGGAGCTGGAGCTGGAGCTGGGGCCTTTGTGCTTGAGTCAACAGCAGTTGCGTTCCCTCCACCTCTGGCCACAAAATCAACRCTGATCATCTCTGCCTCGCCGGTCTCCACACTATACGGCAGCTCCTTGAATTTCAGACCCAATTGTGGCTCGCCATCTTGCATCTCCTTGTCTTCTCCTGCATCTACTGGAGCCTCTTCGGCCTCATAGTTGCTTTCGTAAATTGTAAGAGGGAGCTTGCCGCCGGCAGAACGCTCTAAAACAGCAGTTGGATGGAAGCCTAGGAGAAGCGCGGATTCGTTGTAGGAGTGTAAGATCTGTCGATGGATGGGGAGGTGAGCGGGCTGTGGACCTGAGGTAGGTAGAACAGTATACCAGCCAACAAGGTCGAGGGCRGGGACTTTGTGAACGTCCTTCACTGTAAGGTATGCATGTTAGAATAGGTTACAGCTCTTGGAAAACAGATACTGACTTTGCTGGAGTCGTTCCTCAAACCACGCCTGGTTCAGAATGACCTCTCTGTCCACTTCCACGAGCAAACAGTCGAACGCATTCTCGATCGTGATTTCTCGGCCGTTCTGTTGTCCGAGCAGTGCCCCTACAACAGGGCCAGTCTGCTGCCGCAGGGTGTGTCTCGTAATGTAGTCGGATATCGTGAGGAGCACCAGTGGATGGAGAGCGACTTGGAGGCCGCTGTCTGAGGACTTCTGCGCAGAGAGAAGGGGGTTGGGCTTCGGAGGCGTCTCAACAGCCATCTTGAATAATATGATGTAACTGGGCGGTCTGCTAAAGAAGCCGAAATTTATCGACAGCTTCAAGGAAAAGGAGAATGGAAAATGGAAAATGGAAATTCAAGAAGGAAGGGAGGGGAGAGGGGAGAGGGGAGAGGGGAGGAAGAAGGAAGGAAGACGTGGGGGGRGGGGGGAGTTTCGCGGGGGTGCAGCCTACAGCTATAGAGCTCGCGGTGAAATCGGCGCAAATGGCCTCTAAAGTACGCCGAACCGATTCACCAGCCCTCCCCCTTCCTCCTACCCCTCCCCTCTCCTCCTTTTTTCCCAGCCCCGCTCTCCGCCGTTCCCGCCCCGCCGTCCGCCGTCCCCCGCTCCTGCCATTAACAAGCTTGTCTTGTCTGTGTACCGTATCTCCAAACACAGCCATGAACAAATGAACAAATGAACAAAGTGTACCTGCATACTGCCTCAGTAGGAGTCTTGTAGCTCTGATCCCTTGCTTGCTTGCTTGCTTGCACGCACGTCTTTTCCACTCAGTTATTCGTTGGTTTCCGGGGTTTTGGCGTTAATTTCACCATCCAGCGTTTTCCAGAGGCGCAAGCACTTCCACAGAGCTGTACTCTTAAACAACTCTCAGCAGACACGATGATAAGGTTCTCTTAAGAAATGCTATTGCTTCATTTCAAGCATCATAACATCTCAATACATCGCCCATGGCTCTCGATACTGCTCGTCTGCCAAAATTCTCAGTAATCTTCACAAATCAATCAGCATCTGAAGCATAAACTCCACGAAGAAAAGTTCAATCCTCACATTCATGTCTTTGTTCTCTATTCCCCCAATCTACGATCCCATTCCACCTAATCTTACTCGCGGCCCGCAGTTCCCTTGCCCTCTCAGCTCCCTCTTCCTCCAACGCACGCTGTATCTGCGCTACCTCCTCCTGACTCGTCGCTTGTCGCAGCTGCGCCATCAGTCTGCTACGCAGATGGTCATGCCGGTTGTTGATCTCGGTCATGACATGGCTGGGGTGGCAAGATGCGCATGTATCGTTGAGCCGGTTCACGGGTCCTTCGAGTTTCTTGCAACCGGGCCGGCTGCAGCGTCTCTCATAGTGGATTAAGATGTGACCACAAGTCATTCGAGTTTGTGTTCCTGTACACATTTTGTCTTCGCTGTGTAATATCTCTTTGAAAATTGGGGTACGACCTCGGAAAAGGGTCCATGCTGCAGATTGAGTTATTTTATGTGACACTTTCTTTGTTGTTTGGATGAACAATGAGAAAGCCGAGTATGGCGTTTGCGACAAACCATATGGTTGGTGTGAAATTCCAGGTAAGATCTTGAATCTCTTTGTCTCAGTCGCTGGACCCATCCRCACAGTTTGCGGCTTTGGAATGTAGAGCTTTTTGAAACCAAAAATGCCTRCTTTGATGTGAGCCAGTACTTGTCTCGTCGCAAATTGTCCATATTTACAAAACGAATAGCTCTTGACATTTCAAGTTGGTGATTCGGAAAGTTGGATGTTATTGCTGTCTARATATTGTAAGAGCATGCGGCATTACTCGGCGTAGACCTATTCCCAATATCTACAACTTTCGCATGTCCTGGGCCATATGAGGCATAGAAACGCACTTACAAAGGTAATAGCAAAGTTGTACTGATTTTGGAACACTGAACTAGGCTTCTATCCCCTTTTAACAGTGGCTTCTAGG